>PVLD010015013.1:0-50200 GCA_004027595.1 Dinomys branickii
AGAGAAGATAGAAGGGAATTAGCTCTGGATGCTGTCCTACATAATGTTACCTTCATCTTTGTTACTCAAGTTACACAGATGATGGCCCTTTTGATCAGTTCGTTTTTTCTCCTCCCTCATCTCCGTTGCCCTACCACTCAATCAGTTATCTTCCCTGTGATAATAACTGTACTCCTGAGTTTATCTATATCCTTGGACTGGTGACATTCTAATAGGCCTGGAGGTTCACAGTCACGGTAGGCGCTTTGCCAAATTCTCTGTGCTGACTGCAAGACAGCTAGACAGTGTAAGCACAGGGCATAGGACCTTGTCCCAGAGCACTGCTGCTGGGCAATGCCTGGGTGGCCCCTTCCATCTCCAGTCAAAGCAGGGCCTCCCTGAAGCTGGGATTCTGTACCAACATCCCTCATTCACGGAAGAGGGGTGTCTTCAAGACTCAGAGCTATTTCTTTAGCACGCAGATCCAATCCTCCCCAGATGTCAGGCTGGCTCTCTTGTTACACAGCAAGGGACTTGTTATTTTAATGGGAGACATCTTTGTCTTTAACATGGAGTAACTTCTGGGCAAGAGAAATTTGGCCAGAGGAAGAACTGACTGTGAAGGGAAATGAGGCTTCTTTCTCAGGAAGGAAAACAATTCACAAATCCTAAACCCAGCCTTGAGTTCTATAAGTTTCCCTGGAAAGACCCCAAGTTGGCCCACTAGCAGGGCAAGAGGCCTCATTGTCTCCTCACCCCCACTGCTGACTGTGACAATCTTCAGTGTCATCCCAGCCATTCTGTGTAACTTCTCATAACCACCCTCAGAATGCTTCGCACAGAGCAGGATGTGCCACCACTCACACATAGGTCACTGCCGTGAGCTGGCCAGAGTGTGTCAGGGAACTGGACCCAGGCCTTTCACTGGCCAGCACAGGTTTTGAGGACCCTGCCCCAGGGAATCTTCATCCAGATCCAGGGTCTAGAGCACAGGCAGTCTTGCACAGAAGCCTCAGGCAGCCCCCTACCATATGCTGGGTGGGAGGGATCCCGTCAGCAGGGACAGGATCACATCACCCACACACCTGCTGACAAAGGCCCATTCAAGAGAGGTCAGAAGAGCAGTTCCAGCAGCAGAAACAGAAGCCCCAGCCAGCCATAAGGCCAGGGACTCAGAGGCCAGGCCAATACCACTCTGCCCACAGCCAGACCATAGCTCCAGGAAGCACGGCTGCCCCTCCACTCGCTCTGCCCCCCTCTTTGGAAGCACAGCACTGGCCTGCAGGTCCCAGCCATAGAGCACTTTGTCTATGTTCACATTACCCTCCTGGGGGTCGGGGAGTGGCAGCACGAACCCATGGGGATTTTCTTTACTTCTAGGTGGAATGGGAGAGGGAGGCTAGTGACCTGATGCTATTTGTTTCAGGAAACACACTGTCCCCTCAACTCCCACCATATACCCTTCTTCCCCAGATTCCCACAAAACTAAGGCCCACCCCTCTTCTATGTACTGCCAAGGCTACTGTGTACACCTCTCTATCAAATTATAAGCAGAGACACATTCTAGGCATCTCTGGATCAGCAGCTACTGAGCACGGGAGCTGCTCTATACATGTTGGTGAATGAATGAATGAATGTTTCAGCATCGTCAGCTCTTTAAATCATAATCCAGTGAACAACCTGAGGATCTACGCAGCATACTCCGGCATTTAAGGCATTTTGCAGCATTTAGGTGCCCCTCCAAGCCCAGCCCCTTACTTCTTCATTTCTGACTTCATTTCTGACTTCTGCCATTAAGACCCCAAATGGGGTTCAACTTCTTGGTTTTCAGACTTTACCAAAGGAAGTGGTCATGCCAAAGTATGAATGGGAAGAAGAATGTACCCATGAGGAACAGGTCGTGTGCACCAGGGGAAGCACGGCAGGCAAGGAGACAGCTGGAGGGTCAAGCAGACTCAATAGCTCCTGGTAGGTGAGGACTCTTCCCACACACACTGATTCACAAGTGCTACTGGGCTTTCCCCATGTGCTACAGGGATTGAAGGGAGGCTTGGAGGGAAGCAGCAAGCACTGTGGGCCTAAGGAGACAGAGTTTTCAAGGGTATTGGAAGAGGAAAGCAGTGTTTGTGGGGAATTAGAAAGACCTACTCACAAGAATAAGCACTTGGTAGGAGCCTCAAGACGATGTAACACCAGTGATGTCATTCTAGTAAGAGTGGGATGGAGTAGCTACCATTACTATTACAACATGTAATATCTCATGAGTGTTGACCATGTGCTAGCCGCTGTGCTAACACTTTACAGAGCTCATCCTACTCAATCTTCATGCTCATCTGATAGGCAAGGCAACAGAGGCTTTGAAAAGTTGAGAAAACCAGAAAGCACCAGATTCCAGCTTAGCTCCCAAGTCTGTGTACAAAGGCTGCCAATCCCTGCTCCACAGTCAGGAGCAAGGGCACATCCCAGCAGGGCCTGGGCAGAGGGCAGGAACATGAAAGGCTTTGGAGGAGCATCTGGAGATGGCACCTACAGAGGTGGCATCAGCCAGATCCCAGAGAGCCTGGCGGGCAGACATGGTGCTTGTCCTTATTAACCAGCACCAGGGGGCCCCCAAGAGGCTGGACGGGACTAGACCTCACCTGTAGCACAGGCTGGGAGGATTCAAGTTAAGCGGCCATTGCGAGTCAGGACAAGTGACTGAGGCTGAGTGAGGTGAGCCGTTGCAGGGATACACAAGTACCTGCCTGCACGTCAGGCGTCGGAGATTACGTGTGTGAGGAAGGCAGTGTGTGTGCAAGTGTGAGTGTGCCAGTGCTTGTGTGAGGGGCCTATCATGGGGAGAAAGCACCTACAAGGCCCTTCTCACAGGAAGTGAGGTAAGGCAAGCAGGGGGAGAGTGGCCGAGGACAAATCAATTGATCCTCCAGAGCCTGACAGTTCTGCTGAGTTGGAAACTGTCACTCCACAGCTCCATTCCGTCCTGAGAAGCCCACATGACCTGGTCCAGGGAAGAAACTTGGTCAACGTTTGCTAAAAGACTGAATGACTGAATTTAAGACCTTGGCCTCTGGTCTCTGAATCCAGGCCTGCTTTTGCCCTCCAACTGTGTGGGGTCATTGTCACTCCAACTAGTCATCTCTGGACTTGTGTACCCAAATTCAGTATTCTGAGCTGGCCTGGAGACATTGCAATGGTTCCACCCAGGTCTAGCCTGGCCCATACGGTCCCCACCTCCTTCCCAAGCCTTCTCCCCTGCACATCTTTGAGACAATAGTGTTTCTATGTGGCCTCCAAGCCTCCTCCACCTTCTCCCATCTCAGAGCAGATAAGATGCTCCCAAATGGTTCCAAGTGTTTGTCTTAGGCAGAGATAGCCTGCTTCTTGTCAGGGACAGAGAGACAGGCCAGGACGCTCTCCCTGCTACCTCTCCAGCTGGCCAGAGCTTTCCCCCAGGGCACTTCCTCACCTCACCCAGCCTCAGTCTGTCATCTTTATGATGGCCTCTTAACTTGCATCCTCCCAGCCGCATCCATTTGGCCAGCTGATCCTGTACCTGAGATCTAGTTACATGCAGCCTCTTGGAGGACCTCTGTTGCTGACCCAGCTGGGTCTGGTCTTCCCCAGAGGAGGTCCTTTAAAGGCTCCACTCGCTTGGGGGTTGCTCCTGAGCCCTAGAGAAGAAATTCCGTCTCCACTCTTCCAACACCACCTGCCTTACTGGATGAAGGGGAGCTTTCTGAGTAGCCAGAGGCCAGCCCCTTTGTTGCTCAGCTCAGCTGCAGCCCTGTATTGTCAAGTAAGTACAGTCTGGGGCCTGGAGAGAAAAGGGATCTCAGGATTGTATAATACACACAAATTTAGAGGAAAGCATGGCTTGGAAATCAGGACTCTGAACCTCTATTGACAGATGCAGAAACAGAGGTCAAAGATCTTAGAGGCTTGAGAGCTATGAAGGCCATTTTTAGATTTCACCAGAAGCCCCATCTGTAATACCAACACTATCTGTAGAATGAATACGGTACTCATGCCCTTGGGAAGCTCAGCAGCACAGGAGCAGAGCTGGTCTAGAACCAGGCTTTCTGTCCTAGGCTCTCCGCCTCCTAAGGCTGTGCTTTGAGGACTGGTTTGTTCCTTCCAGGGTTACTGTGGCAGCACTAACGGGCGAGTTGTTAGTTGGGGAGTCTCAGGGGCTGCCTGGCACTGTCTGCCATCCAGATGGTCCTTGACTCAGTCAACATAGCTGGAGGTAGGGGGAGCGTGTGCTCTGCCTTAGCGGCGAACAAGGTGGGCGAACTCCCTGATGGCTGTTGAGGAGTTTCCAGGGTCTAAGAAACTGCTCCTTCTCCCACCTCTCTCCAGCATTACCTTCTAAGAAACCAGGGCACCTCACTATGGAAGGAGCATCCCATCCCAGTCTCCAAAGCACTGATGGCAGCAGAGCAGGGAACACAAGAGATGCTGGTCAGGCACTGTGGGGTCCAAAACCCTGAGAAATGACATGGCCTCAGGTATTACATGTGACCTCTGTGCCTCAGTTTCCCCACCTATATCCTGACTGGATGCTCCCTCAAGGCGTCTTCCAACTCTGAGATTCCGAGGTCAGGGACTGTGTGTCCCTCACAGGTGTCCCAAGAACTTAACACACAGTAGACTTTTAACACAGGTCTTTGACTGATTGAATTAAACATCTTCTTCAATAGTCCAAAGATCAAATGGAAGCCAGAAAGGAAACTCTTCCCTCAGAGATGTACCAGCTGATGACCACGGAAACCACAAGTCTTGGAGAGTGGCAGTGGAGGAGCCCTTTGCCAGCCTGCCTCCTCTCCTGGATGCCTGGGTCTGGCTGGAGAAGTCAAGCAGGAAGCAGCAAAACAAGACGCAGGAGAGTGGTCTGAACCCCAGACAGGAATCAACCTCCCTACTTCCATCTTCTTGGCTCTTCTTCCCTCCTCCCTGCCCTCGTGAGCTCTCTCACTCGGTACCTCTGCAGGGTGACGGCCTCCCTTCCCTCCTCAAAGCTTCCTATAGTGAGGAAAATGACTGGGGAGGCCTCAGGATTTCCGGAGCTGCAACATGGAGAGATTTAAATTCTGATCTCCCAGCCTGTGGAATTTGGCACCTAGGAGAGGAGGCCCCCATGGTAAAGGAATCTGGAAGTGTCTCTTCCTCCAACTTCTAACCCAACGGTTTCTAGGGAGAGGTTAAGATTTCCCTTCTGGGCTTTCTGGGCCTCCTGTCTTCCCCTCCACACCCTTAAGCACAGAGAACAGGGCTGGATGAGACAGTAAACAGCCCTCTCCCTTATTTCCCTCAGCCTAATCAGAGATCTATTTAGAAGCTCCGTGCGTGCGTGCGTGCGCGCGCGTGCTCGCGACCCCCAGGGCATGAGCCTATGTGTTGGGGAGTGATGTATGTGTTATTGTTGAGGGGTGTGAAAATACCCAGCATTAGAGTAGGGTGTAAGTGAAGCTTTGTAAGTGGTGGGTCTGAGGTGTGGTATGGATACGGTGTATTTGGCGTGTATGTGGTATTCTTGTGGTATGATACATGTGTGTGCATGGTGTGTACGTAAAGTATTCTGTGTATGGTGAGTAGGATGTGTGGAGCACGTGTGTGAGGACATGTTGCCTGTGTATAACGTGGTGTATGTTTTGGGGGTGCTTATGATGTTTAGTCTGCGTGAGGGGGTGGAGTAGGTAAAGGGCCATGTTATTTGGGAGTAGGAGCCAGGCATCGGGGTCTCCTCTCCATAGAAGCCAAAGATAACCAGTATCTAGGCAACCATATTGGGGGAGGGGAGGCAATATGGAGGTGAGGAATGGGCAGGAAAAGGAGGGAGGCTAGGAATTGGAGTTTCCATGGTAACTACCAGGCAGGTCACACGCAAAAGGCCAAGTTGCAAACGAGATATACACATACACACACACATAATATGAGGGCGGCTGATTGGGGGTCTTTTCATGCAGGGCCTGGGATGTTCACTGATCTGTCTGCAAACCTGGAAAGCCCTGCCCAGCCAGGGCTGAAGCCAAGGAGACAAAGGAACAGGAGACAGAGGCCATAGTGTTGCGGGGAGAAGCCTCCCCCGGGGTCTGGAGGTTGGCAGGGGCCTGGTCAGACCAGTTTCCAGCCAGGCTGCTCCACCACTTGTAAGAGCCAGAGCAGGCACTGGGAAAGCCAAGCTGCTCTTCCAACTCTACACCAACCCCAGGGGGGACACGAAGGGGGAGGCTCGCCAGGACCAGCCCTAGTGGGGAAAGGTGGAAATGGGAAAATCTGAGCCCCCTGGACAGAAAACAGGATTGCAGGTGAAAAAGTGATGCCGACATTGTCATGAATGCCCGCGCGCTACCGCCCTTCTCTCTGCCCGCTTCCCCTCCACATCCCCACCCTGCGAGTTCCATTTTCTGTGGCTTTTGTGTCCACGCTCACATCCAGCCACACTCCCCGTCCTCGCTCCCTATGCCCAACTCAGGTCCACAGGCTCCAAGTAACAAAGGAAAACTCCCCTGAACACGGGGTGGGCACAGCCCTTTCCCCTTCTCCTAAGGACCCTGGCCCCAGGCTCAACGCAGCAAGGAGAGCTCTTCCCAACCGCCAACATTCTCCCGCAGCCACTGCCTGCCTCCCAACTGGGCCCTCGCTCTTCGACGCCCACCTCCTTGTTTACATCCCCAAAGCTGCCTCCCGCTGCCCCACCGAGACCCGGGGGTAGGACCACTCACACCCCATGCAGCGAACAAGCCCGCGCTCCCAGCGCTCGGGACCACCCGAGCCCCTTCCCTCCAGGACGGAGCCAACTGAGCCCCTTCCCAGCCGCTCACCAGCTCAGCCGCTTCCCTCCGAGCCGATCCCAGGAGAACGCGCAGAGACCCGCGGAGCCCGGGAGTGGCGGGCTGGGGGCAGGGCGGTGGGCGCGGCCTGCGCTGCTTTCCCGCCTCCCGGGTGCGCTGAGTTGGGGCGGGCGGCGGCGCGCGGGCTCGGCTCCTAGGTGGACGCCGGCCACTGGCTCCTGGGTAGCGGCCCTACGCAGACCCCTCCGCCGGCGCTCGCGCCCGCGCCCGCGCCCACCTCTCCTCCACGCGAGCCAGCGAGCGCGCGGGAGATTTTCCCGAAGGGCGGCGGAGCTCTGAGAAGCAACAGGAGCCGCCGCCCGCCGAGAAGGTGCGCGGGCGCCAGGGCGGATTTGCAGTCAGCTGTTGCTCTACGGTTTTCCTCCGGTGAGGGTGGGAAGGGAGCCAGACTAACACAATGACAGAGCTGGTGTCTCTCGAAATAGTAAACTCAGGGGGACAGAAAAATAAAAGAAAATAACCCAGCATCAGACATAGCAACCCACGTTAATTGGGAGCCTTGGCAATTAAGGGGAGCACCAGCGGCATGAATGGCTGGTGTCGTGGGTGCAGGAGCCAGCTCTCTTTATAACTGTCATTTTCAGCTAGAGCCAGATAGGGCCCTAGGGGTGGGGCCCTCACCTGAACCAAAGATTTGATGCCCAGAACCCCCTTTCCAAACACTCCCCCAAACCCTGCCCCTGCCAAGGAGCAGTATATGTTGCCTGTATCCCCAACCCCAGTCCCCAGGAGTCAAAATTCAAGATGACAAACTTGAATTTGTACATTTACATCTTAGCCTGGAAGCTCTAACCTCTGGAGTCTCATTTCTTCACAGGGGAAAATGGTAATGACCCCATGGAAGGCTTGGCTCCCGGGGAGTGCTCCATAAACCGAGTCTATCCTTAGGAACACAGTCTGTAGGAAGAGGCTGAGGCTGCAAGCACTGGCAGAAACCACAGAGACAAAGCCTACCCACCAGGCTGGTACTCAGGAAGCTCTGCTTGAGAGAGGAAACTAAGCCCCAGCTAAAGTGTGTGCTGAGTGGTACTGTGATTGCCCAGGTCTGGGCAGGGCCGCAAGGACTTCCCTGCGAGGCCCAATCACTTCTAGCAGAGACCCAGCCCTGCCTCTAACACCCTCAGCCTCAGGCCTGTGTTCTCATTTGTGAAATAAAGAGGTTCCTTCCAGCTCTGGCACATTGTGGTTGACTTATTTTAATAAATGGCCAGGTCTCAAAACCCCAAGGCAGGAAACATACATGAATTCAAGATAGCTTTGGAGCCAACAGAGAAACATAAATGGCTACTGAGAAACTCATGGCCCCCTCAGGGATGTTCTGGGGAGGACAGCTTGACCTCTGAGCATAAACCTTCCTTGGGCTGAATGGCCACTGCTCTGGCTTAGACTCAAGTTTGCTTGAGTCCCTGTGACACCTAAATCTCTTTTACCCAAGTCTGGCTCAAATCCTGCTAATCCATGTGATTTCAAACAGACTGATGCTTCTGTTCCTGACTTTTCTACGAACTGAGGACTTTGTTACAATTGTCCATTCCTTTATCTGCTGGAGGTGGGGAAGATGAAACCACACCACTTTTTTAGGCCCATGTCCTTGGAAAGCAGAGTCATCCCTCCAGATGTCCTTGAATCCTGCCTTTATTCACCCCACTGTTGCTTTTTGGTACAGCTACTTGCAAGGACACACCAAGCAGAGGTTTTGCAAGCCTGTTTGGGGAAGGAAAGGCCAGTTGGTCAGGACACCAAAGCTGAGCCACCTGTTGGCTCAGGCCCTTTGCTGGCAGAGAATTCTAGAGTGTTCAGCCAAGCTACTTCCCAGGTCCTCTGCCTGACGCTGTTGACAGCCAGGCTGCAGAGGCAGGAGGAGCTAAATCTGCATGAGGGATCACCAGTGGCTTGGCTTCAAATAGTGTTGCTTCATGTTCCATCCAGGTGTCCTGCTGGAGGAATTCAGGATGTCACAGCTACAAAGCAACACACTGGCTTATTCTAGAAGGAGTTATAGCTCTCTTCTGGGAAAAGAAGAAACACATCTGTTACCTTGGGCATGAGTCTTTAACACATTTATGGATGGGAGGAGCTAATCTTTACCCTGGGTCAAGCTATGAGGATTCAATAGGGGGGAAAAAGATGTGGTTCCTTCTGGCCAATGGGCAAGATAGATATTTATCAAATAATCCCATGACTAAGTGGACAATTAAAACATAGTTTAGAGCCCTGAGGATGTAGCATTTGAGAAACAAGCCAAGGAATCAGGAGTGGTAAGGGACTGAGGGGAAAGAGTCAGCTATTAGGGTGCTAGACAGGACTGAGAAACGATTCTGATATGAGAACAGAATAACCTGTGCAAAGGTCCTGAGGAAGAAGGAGTTCACTGTACAATTTCCCCCCATTGTGCTCCTCAAGCAGAGGAGACAGGCTGGAGAAGAAAGCAGATCCACCAGGCCACACAGTTCCTGGATTACTACAGTTTTTATTCTTTATGCAATGGGAAGCCATTGACAGCACCAAGAAAACTTGCAAGCAAGACCTGGGAAGAGGCTCACTCAGCATGTTCCTGAAGGACACTGTGGTCAGGGTTCAAAGTGCTATGGAGGGAGCACTGCCAGCATAAAGCTGAGCAATGGGTTCTAGGTCCCACCTGAAGAATCCGCTTCTCTAGAGCCCAACAAGCAGAAAAAACTGGGCCAAAGGAGCACAGCCATGGTGAAAATAGGGTAAGATAGAGCAGACAGCACTCTTAAAACTCTCTGCACCCCACCAGTATCAAAACTAGAGCCACGGAGGGACAGGCTTGGCCTTGAGAGGGCAGCACAGCTGTTGCATAAGGAATGCTCCATGATTGAACACTTATAAAGTTCTTTTTTTTTTTTTTTTTTGCGGTACTGGGGATTGAACTCAGGACCTTGCGCTTGCTAGGCAAGCGCTTATTCCACTGAGCTATATCCTCAGCCCCCATGCTTGAACACTTGCTCTGAGCTACATAACTTAAAGCAAACCAACTAAACCCTCATCAGGAGAGGACTCGGCCAGGGTCCTTTGTGCTGGGGCAGAAGTAGCTCTTCCCAGTCAGTTGCCTGGGTCACACGGCCTCAGTCACGGACAGGAGGACCCTCAAGGAGAGTTAAAAGGGAGCGACGAGCAATCTCAGGGGAGCTCTGGTCCCACCTAGCAGGTAGCTCTCCCAACATAGACACAGACATCTAACCAGGCGCTGTTTCATCCTGAGATGTGGGAAGCAGGATGGGAGTCTGTCCGCTAACTGCTACCTTGTCTCCATGCACACTGCTTGATTGTACAAGTTTAACTGTGCCGAGGCCATGACCTTGGGACAGCAGTTTCCAGTTCCTTGGCTCACTTCCAAATGCATCCCAGACCTCTCCCTTTCTCCATGACCTTTCTTCTCACACTCCTCTGGCTTCTCCCTCAAACAGCTGTGTTGGTCTTTTGTCCTTTTATGGAGTTCCTGGACAATCTAATCCATAAACACAGTTTCAATCCATAAACACAGGCTTGCTGACCCCATAATGTCAGCCTGGTCTTCTCTCCCAGAGACCCAGACAAGTCATTCCACACTACTGATGCTAAATCTATCCCATGTGTGCTAAGCAGCTTTCTATCACTGTGACACATACCCAAGGCAAATCAACTTGTAAAGAGAGCACTTACACTGGCTCATGGTTTGGGAGGTTCCAGTCCATGGGCAGTTGGCCATGTTGCTTTTGGGTTTGTGGGGAGGTCATATATCATGGTAGGAAGCAATTGGCAAAACAAAGCTACTCACCTCATGGCAACTGAGAAGCAAAAGAAAGACAGGAAGGAGCTGGGGCCCTACTATTCCCTTCCGGGGCACTGCCCTGTGATTTTACAACTTCCCACTAGAACTTACCTCTTAACAGTTCCACCACCTCTCAGTAATGTCGTGGCTGGGGACCAAGCCTTCAACACACAGGCCTTTGGGGAACGCTTCATGTGTTCCAAAGCATGGTGTGTGTCTCCAAGTGCTCCCCTCCTGTGTCTTCCTTCACTTTGTAAATAGTACTGTTCCCAGACAAGTTCCTCATCCAGAAAAGTGGATGCCATCCTCACACCTTTCCCCAGAGCATGTTTCCCTGTCAAGTGCTTTTATTCTAGGTCAGGCCTTCGTGGTACCAGCCTCCCAGTGCTGGCTCTGCTACAGTCTCCCCATGTCCACCTCTGTCCACTCTCTGCTGGACTGTCCCACAACACAAATATGGCTCCCTATTTCCTGCAGGTTTTGCAGCCCATATCCTAAACATGACATTCTGTCTTTATGACCCAACACCCAGGTACCTCTCCTGCTTCTTCTTCTAACCCATTCTATGCCCTACTTTCCCATCCATCCCTCTTGCAGCCACAATCCTTGTAAATGTTATCCCAAGGGCCATACACGATTATCTTTCTGCTTTCCTGCCCTCAATCTTTTGCTCATATAGTTTTTTCTTGATGCTTGAAGCATCTTTTCCCTTCTATTCTACTTATAAGAACCCTACCTACCCTGCAAAGCTACATTCAAATACTACCTTACTGAAATTACGGCTGTCTCATTCCTGCTATCATTAACACCACTGTGTCTCTATAACTGTAATTGCACATACCACGGCCTGAACTTTACTACATTCAAGGATTTATGTCTGCTGCCTCACGGAAAGGTACTGACTAGACCTAGAATCTGTCTGCTTATAGGCTCCAATGTCTTGCAGGGTGACCCATTTATAACTTCTTGAATTTAAGTGAGTTGTAGCTGTTGACTCACAAGACCTGCATGATCTCACCCTACCCAGCCTCTGCCACTGACACTGGGGAATAAAAGTGGAATTTCTCTATGGGTGGGACGATGAGGACTAGGGGCAGATGCTGCTGGTTCCCTAGTCAGATACTTTCTCTTCCGTTCCCTTTCTCTCTGAATTTTTCTAACTGAGCACCGGTGTGTTCAGTTTAAACACTCATCTTCCCAGAATCCTTTGCAACTAGCAGTGTCCATATGACTCAGTACTAGTCAAGGAGGTGGGACCAGAATTATACTGGGTAAGGATTCCCAAAAGACCAAGGACCTTTTGCCTTTGCCCTTCATTATCTCCCCTTCCTCTTCCTTCTTCTTCTTCCTCTTCCTCCTCTTCCTTCTCCTTTTCTGTAAGAAACCTGGATGAAATGTCTAGAGGTGATGCAGCCACTTTGCAAACATGAAGAGAAGAGGTCACCATCTAGGGTTGGCAGGACAGAAAGCTGCAAAGATCCATCAAGAACATCTGGCTTAATTCCAGACTTCTTGTTATGTGAGGAAATTCAGTTTCTATTACAAAAAGCTACCAAGGCTGGTTTTCTGTTTGATGGGAGCCAGCACAATCCTAACTGATAAAGTGGAATGGAATAGCTAGCGAGGACAGCCATTCATCATGAGAAAGCAGAAAATCAGTGCAGATCTCTCTCCCTAAGACCTCTACCTGTCACTGACAGTCCCACGAGCACACATCCGACACATGCAGCAGGTGCACTGAGGATATAAACATCACATATCCATTCTTGAAGTGGGCCCTGCACAGTACCTGTCTTAGCTACCTTTATATTGAGGCCTTGATTTGGGAGAAGTGGAGAAGGCCAAAGCAGTCAAAATGGGAGACATGCAAAATAAGTCTTGTCCTTCCTGCAGGAGACCTAAAACATGTAGGCACACAGCATTATTCGAGGCATGTTGAGCCAGGGCCTCAATTTGTTTCTAAGTGAAAAACCCACCCCAGTGCTATTAGTTTGGAGAACCAATTGCTGCCTGACTAACTTAAACTTGTCTTGTAAGTGTGAAATGTCACCTCGAGGTGCCAATCTCTAATTATGAGCATGCTTCTTACAAAGCAGCTGGTTACCTAAATGAGAGCACATGACCACTCCTCCCCGGAAGCCGTTCCACTCACAAATATGAACCCATTTGTCTTTTCCTAGTGAATGCAAATGGGAGAAATGTGAGCAATGTTGCCCTTCAGAGATAATGATGTTGGAAACTCAAGACATAATGGCTCCCTAGACAAGACCAGAATAGCTTCCTGCTTCTGCTTTCTGTGCCTGAGTGGAGAAGCTGACAGCCTGTTAGCATATGCAGGCCCCTGAGCTCCCTGCCCCCACCTTGAGTGGTTAGAGCCCGCGTTCCTGGGGAGAGGCACCTGTTTATCACCATACAATTTCTTCCAAGCCACTGGCAGCGGGCTGTAGCTGAGTCCTTGTGCCAGAAGGAATTGTAAGGACCCAGTAGGCACCTCCATTCAGCCTGTAGAGCACATTTGCAACTAGAAAATAACCCGCCAGCTCAGTCATGTTCGCGGGGCAGGGAAGACTGATTTGAATCCGTCTATTCTCCTTTGCATTTCCTCCTCCCCTCTCCACCCAAATGCCTAGGATGCAGCTTAACAAACAATGAAAACGCCTCAGGTCTGGTAGATGGTTTCGTAAGAAAGTCACATGGAGCCCTCAGACTAACTGCCAGGAGGTCCAGGAGGACCTACCTTGTGCAATCTCAATGGCTGTAGACAAACAAGCACCTCTGGTGGCACTGGGTGTCTAAGTAGAACACTGGGTAGATTAGCAGACTGATGTGGTCGTAAGGGCTCTGCCTTTCTCGTCTGTTTATGATGGACTCCAGGCCCATGGACTTTCCACCCTCCTGTAATTCAGTTATCTCTTTGATGATGCTGTTGGTATAATTGCTTTTCTCAGACCAGAGACATGTTTTGAGGCCCCACGTTTAAAACATTATTGTTATTGATTTTTATTTTTTAGGCCTTATAAGAACCTTAGATATGACTGGTGGGAGGTGATGGGTATAAAACACTCACCATGTCAGCCCTTCGCTCCATTAAACATTTATGCAGCCCCTGGAACACATCTCCTTCCTGGCACATTGTCAGGAAGAGAATGCACTGTTGCCGTCCCAAGTTCATCTTGGAGCTTTCTAACTCAGATCTGCTGGCCGGGGTTCACAGGCTCGGAGCCCATCCGGCTCCTTTCGAGTATGTTTCTGTAATTGCGTTAAATGAGACACCCAGAGGAGGCCTTTCCTATCTCTCTCATCTCTCCCACTCATCTGCAATGAAACTGTCTCTCCTTTCACTGAAAGGTGGTCTCTGTCCTCTCCCCTGTGCCTGACTTGCCTCAGTGACTTATTTTAAGCCATAAAAAAGAGGCAGACTGTTCCTATGTAACTTTCTAGAGTGGCTTTAAGAAATATGCACCCTTTGCCTTTGGTATTTGGATGCTGCCTCTTGGAAACCATCTACCTTTTCAGAAGCCAGGCTCAGAGTACCGTGCTAGAGAGTCCCTAAGTGAGGACAGTCTCTCCCCTGCCCAGCTTTCAGCTAAAGGTGGCTTCACCAGTGATCTTAACCGGGAACTATTCAAGGACCCTGAATTCCTAATCCATAGATCACGAACAAATAAAAAGGCTATTGTTTAAAATGAAACATTTGAGGGCTTTTTTTTTTCTTTTCTTTTTTTTTTTACAGCAGCAGGTGAGCAAAACCAGGTGATAGGACCTATCCCCAGGTCTGTGAATCAGACTTTCCAGTGCCAGGACCAGGGAATCTGTATTTACCAGCCCACCCTGGGATTAAAAGTTGAGGCTTCCCCACTCTTCTCCTATGGGCTGCTCCATGCCTGACTCACAGAGAACACAATGGGTCTTCTTTCTGTGTGTGTGCTGGGAATCAAACTCAGGACCTTCACAGAACAGGTCTAAATCTTGGACCACCTTGTGAACCTGAGCTGCGGCAGCCAGAGCAAGGACACGTATGAGATTTGTCCGTTCCACAAATGTAGTCTTGGCAGAAATGCGGCATGAGAGAGTCCTGTATGTGAGCCCCTGAAACAGACACAAGGAGAGTCAAAGGAAAGGGTGCAGTGCCAGGGAGTATTTAAGCTGGATGCAGCTTTAGCATACCTTTTACGGGTTGGGAGTCTAAGGACCAGAAAGGGCAAGTGACTTTCCAGGGTCACACTGCTCATTAGTGGTTGAATTGGGACCAGAGTGAGGTCTCTTGGGTACTGGTTGAGCCTGCTTCCTTTCCCTCATCCATTTGTCTCTTGGGATTTGTGGGTCATAACCAGGAGGGAGGAAATGTATACTTTCCTAAATGCACAAAAAAATTTGAAAATGGTAACTATGGACTTGGGAGTGCTGATTATTAATGTCTCAATCAAGGTGACATGCCAAAAATATCCAAGGTAAGAGAAGGGGCAGAACAGGCCATTGAAAGACATAGTGGGGGTATCTTCCTGGAGGAGCTGATCTTTGAAGGAGGACTGGAGGCTGGGGTTGGGGCTGAGAAAGCTGAGGCAGAGAGGTAGAGACAGGAGCATGGGCTGTACCTGGCAGGTGCAGAAAGTTCCATCAGGAAGGAAGAGGGCTTTGTAAGTTTCCATCTGGGTCCTCCACCCGTGGAGGGGAGGGAGGGCTGGCTGCTGTCCCAGGGAAGTGGGGCTCTGACACTGACTTCCGATGCCCCATCTGGGCCGTAAGAGTGTGGCCTGGTCCTCTGGAGAGACCAGCCCTAGGAACATAGTCTCCAGGAGGGCATTTCTGAACTTGTTTGGATTCTGCGGTCTGTCACTCTCTCCCCTCAAAGCACAGCCCCCCTTGCCCAGCTTTATTGTGAAACAAGGCCTCAGAGACACCACCCAATTGAGTTTATTTTTAGTGTCCCATTCTCCTAGGAATGCTGGTCAAGCAAGCTATTTCAGTGTTCACAGTTGCCCTCTGCTGAGGACTGAACTAAAGACAAGTGACATTACTTGTAGTAGGAAAGGTTAAGGTCAAGGAGCAGGGAGCAGGGAATGCTCTTCCTGTGGTCAGAATATGCACCATGAGTCAGGCTGCTAAATATATTTTCTTGGCAAGTAATTTTTGCTCAGCTCAGAAATCAATAACACTGTCTGTCTTTTCTATGCCAAAGAACAAGAATGTTTTGGAAGGCAGTAGGAGGTAGCAGAATAAGCATGCATAATCATTAATGAGAATTCGTGAATTACTGTTGGTCTTGAACAAGTCTGTTCACTTCTCTGTTATGATAGTATTAATGACACGTATCACTTACTCTGAGACAGAGGGGAGAAAATGTCCTAACTCTTCCCTTTTCTGATAGCCAGGAGGGGCCATGTATTGATCGACAGCCACAGCTACTGCTGTCCTGGATGTCCCACATCTCTCAGGGAGATGCTTCCCTGACCATGGGCAGGTTCAAATTTGAACCAAGCAGCAGAATTGAATTTGGACCCCTTTATAAGTTCAAGTCAAAAGGCTTAAATTTGGACCAATTGGGCTAATCAATAGGCTGAATATAGACTAATCAGGAGGCTCAAACTTGGATCATTCTTAGGCCTGCTGCTACTCTATGAATAGCATTCCTCTCACAAACCTCATATTGGTGTAGGGGGGCTTTCTCTTGTTTCCTGACCCACTGATGGGGCGATCAGGGGAAGTGGCAGCAATCATCGGCAGCAATCAGCCATCTCGGTGCTGCAGCTGTAACTCTAAAGGCTGAGGACTCCAGGCACTCAGAGTCCCAGAGCGATAGCACCAAGGACTGAGAGCTGCTGCCACTCAAGGCCCAGAGCCACTAATAAAGCTGCACTTCGCAGATTTATAGTCTCTCAGGTGAAAGAATTTCCTTCGTTGATTGGCAACAGTTCCTTCAATTTGTTGTGAATATGGATTGACATATCAATATTCTGCTGCAGTGTTTCCAAGGTAATTGCTCCATAAATACTACTTTCTTGACTTTCTTAGACTAAATAACTCTTTTTGGCCACCCCCAAGATAGAACCTTATCTTTGGTCAACACCTACTAGGTACCCACAGTGTGCCAGGCATGAACCAGGCATGTTACATGCCTGATTACATACAATATACTGGCAGGCTAGATAACTCCTACCTCATCTTACTGCTCACTCTACAATGAGCTCCACTCTGCAGCAAACTGTATGGCATGAAGTTGGGTGGATACAAGACACAGAGACTGTGGTGTCAGAGGAGCATGCTCCCTGCTGCAAATCTCTGCAGGTTGCACAGAAACTGAGTGTTTTGGGAAGGAAGAAAGAGCTATGGACCCCAGCCCCACTCTGGGGACCCTTAACCCATGAGACTCACTTTGCTGACCCATGTTATGGTGAAGGAAAACTGAAGGTAACTCTCTGGGGAGAGACTTCAAAGAAGAAATGCAAACACAACAGCCCAGTGAACTGAGCATTTACCCAGGTCTGGTATGGTGCTAAATAGTCCACGTTTGTCCCCTCATTCAGTCTGCACGACAGCCTGGTTTTATAGCTCTTCTTGCTCTCCCCATGTCAGAGACAAGGAGACTGAGCCAGAAAGAGCTGAAGCAATTTGCCCAAAGTCTCTTAGTCAGTGAGGAAATGGCCAGGCTAGAATCTGAGTGTAAAGCAGGAGCTTGTTTGGAGAAGATGTAACCTTGGCTCGTGGCTTTCAGGCATACTGTATCTCTGGTCCCTCCTTCGTATAAGGAGCTCCTGCTCCACACGGTTCCCACCATTCATGCCCTGTTGCACACAGACACCTTCCCTCAGCCACCACCATACCCAGCCCTTGTTCTCTGTGGGGCTGAGGTCCTGGCACCACTCCTGCCTCTGTCTCTTTCTGTACACTTGAGGCCATTAGCCAAGGCTGCACAGAAATACTTTCCTTGGTTTCAGCAATCCGTTTTAAGGGAGGAGTAGGGAGGTAGTTTTCCGCTCTGGATAGGCCATTTCTCTTGCTCTCCAAATGTGAACCTCCCGCTTTCTGCACTAGTAGATTGGATTTCTGGCTGTGATAAAAGGAGAGCATCTTGTAGCTGTTCTTCATAGGGGCTGGTAAAGAAGAGAAGCTCAGCAGGCTGGAGACCCAGCCAACTACTACCATTAGCAACATCATGCAATATCTGTGAAGTGCCCCCGGTGCCTGCCGTAGCCTCAGGAGTGCTCTGAGGACAAGGTCACTGAGACCAAGTGGGCTTCTTGCTACAAGGATATCCAGATGCAAATCTCCACCTGCAAGTAAATATCCCAAAGCCTCACCCACACAGGTGTTCAGATAAAAAGTCGTCCCTATCACAGTCTTCATACCTAACTGTGCATCGTTCACAGTGAAGGCTTATTAAGCACAGAACTGCACCCATCGTGAGGAGACCCTGATGCTTCTGGTCATGGGACCACGCTTTGAGAGCCGGTGCCCTTGTATATGTACCAACAGCACTTAGACATCCACACATACACACTCAAGTGCAAATGCACTACCAGACAGATCTGGTCAGACATAGGTCCCTGCTTACTTCTTCCACATCCCTGGCCAAAGGCTTCTCCTAGCTCTTTGGGCTTCAGCCTCTCCACATTCTTTGCACTCTTCAAGCCCTCGGCTCCTGCCTCTGGACAACAAAGACAGGTGAAGAGCAAACCAAGGCAGCAAGGCAGAAACATTTATGTGTAAGGATGGCTGCATAGCTTACCTGCAAGATGGTCCCTACTGCGGCCTGAGAAAAATAATAAAGACGCTCTGCCTGAAATCCAGCTTCTTCTACTCTTTATCTAGTGAGTACTGTCTCACCTTCAGCTCTTAATTCTTCTGTCCCCTCTCCAAAGAATTCTTCTCTGGTCATCTCCTGGTATTACCTCAACTGCCATCACCAGACCAGGGTAGATCTTTGTTACAGATGATCAGATTTTTGCACAGCTTTTCTTCATGCACTGATGGCAGTTGTCTTGTTTGTTTTTTAATGTATATTTTGACTCCATGAGAGCTGAGTTTCTCTGAGGACCAGAGCTGAATGTAAAATGAATAAATGAACCCTCACACAGGTGGACCACTTACATACACACAGAGGTTCTCATACAAGAACATGGTCACATATGTTTGCAGCATTCTTTGAAGCAGGGAGTAGGAGGACTTGGACACTGTTAGAGGAATATAAATTAATTCAATTCTTCTGAAACTAGCTTAGTAGTTTGGATAAAGATATAAATGATCCTACTTACAAAAATTTATCCTTCAGAAATCACTGTTTCAGAGCAAAGATATGCATCCACAAAAATCTATGGCAATAATGTTTATACTATCAAATTTTGGAAACTATCCTACTAAGATGTTCACTTATACATTAAGTAAACAGATATATTCATGCAATGGACTATTCTGAAGCCATCAAAAATGATCATAATATCTTCCCCCTCAGGAAATGTATCCATCTCATATTGTTGAGGAAAAGAAATAAAGATATAAAACAACCTGTATAATATGACCTCATTGATATGAAATTGTCTATGGATATGCAGGAAGAGTTTCAGAAAGATTTTATTATAATATTAACAATATTTTCCTCCAGATGGTGGGATTTTAAATGATTTTTCCTCTCTTCCTTATTTTAGCACTCAATCCAGAATGCTGTTGAGAGATTAATTGAGAAAAAATATGTGAAAATATGAAGAGTTGATTGTACAAATAAAGGTCACATTTTATAATTTTTATAGTTTTTAGGTTTGTTTGGATTTTTAAAAGTTCTCTTGTAATAAGAGCTAAATTACAAACTTTTAAAATCAAGCATAAAAACAGAAACCAGAGCACTCACCTATAAACCTCACACATTAGAAACCAAGGCAGGAGGACTGTCAAGTTCTAGGCCAGACTGGGGTATGGAGAGAAGGCACGGCCAGCTTAAACTGCATCACAAGACACTCTCGCAAATAACAACATCAAAAATTTAAAAATACTGGCAGTGTGAAATTGTGACGCCTTACTCCCAGCAATTAGTACAGTCCTGATACTAGTGAGTGCCTGTAACAATGCACTGAACTCAGTTGAATTTGGGTCATATGTTAGTCCAGTTAGGTGGATTACCAGAGAAGGACCAGTGGCTTACTGATCTCCTGCCCAAGCACTAGACAAACCCCAACTGGTCTGTGTCACCTTGCTGAGGCATTTCCTGTTTCTCCCAAACATGGGAAGGATGCCTGAAGTGTGTCTAATGGGAACTGGAGAACACACCTGGGATGCATCAAGCCCAGAAAGTTAAGAACATGCAAATTCCTAATTACTCTTCTTTCTCCCACCCACTGGGCTCTTCATTAAACTGCAATTAAATTAACATCCCTCTTCTCCAACAAGACCTAGCACTGCAGCAGAAAACTGACTAACCTTAGACCTTTTCAGATGTTAGATCGTTCACTTGCGCCCAAGAAGGAGTGAGCCTAGAATAAAGATATGTTTCCAATGGAATTTCCCCAATGTACCTATTAAAAATCAATATCTGCACATTTCTCGTTTTTGTCTTGAATGGTCTAAGGTGCCAGTCTTCAAATTATGGCCTCTGGGGTGCCAGAGGTATTTCAGGGGAGGTCAAAGCACCAAGACTATTTTCACAATCAGAGTAGGATATCATTTGCCTCTTTTACTGGGTTAACATATGCACAGATAACCCCAAAGCAAAAAAGAGTAAAACTGCTGGCTCCTTAACGTGAGTCAAAGCAGGAGCTCCAAGTCATACTCACAATCTTTATGACTTTTACTTCCTCACACTTTCTGGTCTCATGGAAGCACATCCTTGCTAAAGCTGTATCATACTTAATCATTAAAAATATACTCATATTCTTAAACCTTAACCCTGAGCAAATATCCGTTTTGTATTCTGTTGGACAAGACAGGAAGTATGAACAAAACATTTTCTCGATGTACTGATGTACTATTGGCCTTGAGGTATCTTTGAGCTGCCAGCTGAAGTGGCCACTTGTTTTCAGGAAATACCATCTTTCTTAAAGATCAACAAACCATGATTACTCAGACTTGACAGTTGGGATAATTTGCTCAGAAATAAATAAAATAAGCTTGGCACCTCAAAGAAAACAGCTGACACTGGTTGCTAATGACAAAATGATATTCCGAACTGATATTTTCCAAATAACCAATGAATGATGCTACAGAATTAGAGGTGGGTAAAAGACCTACTCAGAATGTACCTTAGACCAAGAGATTTTAATTTAACTCACTAGAAAAAAGTTCATTGACATAGCTTCAAATTCGTCATTGTCCGAAAGTATAGTATCAAAGAAAAGCATCCCTGGTTATCTGAAAAACCTATTAAATACTTTCCCACTTTCTAACTCTTTATCTTTGTGATAAAGATAATTTTCTTTATATATTTCAACCAAACAGCATATCACAACAGATTGAGTACAGAAGCAAGTACAAAAATCTAATTATCTCTCATTAAACTATAAAAAGATTTGTAAAAATGTTAAATATGTTAGTCTTTCCTATTTTTTTGAAAAACAATTACCTTAATGAAAGTGTTACATTAACATGTAAACACTTGGCTATAAGCCTAACAAAATAGGTACAAGGTTTGTGTGCTAAACACTACAAAATCTAGATGAAAGAAGTCAAAGAATATCTAAATAAATATCTAAATAAACAGCCCATGTTGATGGATTGAAAGGTTCATTATCATCAGCAGGTTAATTCTTTCCAAATTAATCTATGGATTTAATGCAGTCACAGTCAATATTCTCATAGGAGTCTTTATAAATGGAAATAAGCTGGTTTTAAAACTATGGAGCTGGGGATATAGCTCAGTGGCACAGCACCTTGCTTGGCAAGCTCAAGGTCCTGAGTTTGATTCCTGGTTAAAAAAAAAAAAACTTATATGGAAATGGAGACTAATTAGAATAGCCCAAATCATTTTGGACAAGGAAAAATATGGATGACTCAACCTATCCAATTTTAGGTCATAACACAAGGCTTTAGTAATTAACACAGAGTAGTACTAACAAAAGGACAGACACATAGATCAATAGAACAGAATAATCTAGAAATAACCCACACAGATATATTCACCTGACTTTTTGGCAAGATGCAAAGGTAAATGGATGGAAAAAATATGGATAGTCTTTCCAACAAGTGATACGAGGCATCCATTTGCAAACAAATGAATAAAAATGAACCTCAATCTATACCTCAATGGTACCCAAAAATTAACTCAAAATGGATTATTGGCCCCATTGTAAAACATGGACTAATAAAGTTCTTTTAAAAATCAGGAAAAATTTTTGTGGGCTTGGATTTAGCAGAGTTCTTGGCTCTTACTAAAGTACAATCTGAACAGAAAAAAACTGGACTTAAAAATTAAAATTTTTGTCCTGGTAAGAGCACAATTATAAAAAGACAAACCCCACAAGGAGAAAGTACTTACAAATCACATGTCTAGCAAAGATTTTTTTTTATCCTGACTATATTAAGAGGTCTCAAAACTCAACAATAAGGAATAGACAACCCAACAGAGATGTAAAAACTATTTAAACAGATACTTTACCAAAGAGATAACAAATAAACATATAAAAAGGTCCTCAACATCATCAGTCATCAGAAAAATACAAATTAATACCAGAATGAGATACCATTTGTTATCTACTAGAATGGCTACCATAAAATACTGACAATACCAAGTACTGATGAGGATAAAAGGAAAATGGAATGCTTATATATCAGGTAGGAATGAAAAACAGTACAGGTACTTTGAAAATAGCCTAGAGATTTCTTACAAAGTGTAGCACGCAGTTACCAGATAGTTCCAACAATCCCATGTGTTATAATTTATCCTAGAGGAATGAAAACTTATGTTTGTGTGAAAACCTGTATGCAATCACTGAAATCTATATCCAACTTGACTTTTATTACAAGCTCATAAGGAAGGAGTTGCTTCTCAAGAGAAACACTCCTGAACCATCTGCTAGAAGACGCTAGAGAGACTTCCATTTGGGGGATCTGAAGACAGGGAACCAGCCTGATTCTGAGCCCAGAAGAATATTTCTGAGACTGAAGGTGCAGAGAAAGAGTTTCTCCCTGAATCTGGACATTCTTCTGAAGGGGGTCTGGGAAGGCTCCCCTACCTGGTTAGCAAGCTTTCTTAAGGAAGAACATGAAGAGAAATGTTCAAGCAGGCTGCAGCAGTTGAAAAGCAGATTAATCTGATGTTAAAAACATAGGTGACATTTCTTGCACTTTAGTAACATAGAGCAAATTCCTGCTGGCTTCGTAGAGATTAGCTGGAAGCCCAGGAAATGAGTAAGATGACCCCGTGTGAGCATTTTCTACATACCAGGAAAAAAGAAGAGAATCAAGGGCATTCTCCTGACAACACCCTCACAGAAACTGTGAAAGACTGAGAAAGAGCAGGCAGTGGAAAAGCTCAATGTCATGGGAGTCATGGCAATTTCATTAAGGAGGGAGTACTTGGCAGCTTGCTGCAGAGAGTTCCAGTAAGATGAAGACTTCAAAATGGCTACCAGGGGAGGCAACAGGGGCAGAAGGCAGATGGCAATGGATGAGGGTAAAGGGGTGAGGCTATATGCTCCTCACATCCCTGAACTCTCTGACTCAGCAGTCAGAGGTCACCAAGGCAAGGCTCTAATTTCTCCCAGAGGAGAATTCGGGAACAAGCAGTTGTCCAGGCCCAATAAATGACAAGAGGGAGCAGATTGAACTCAACTTGGTGGTGTTCCATGACTTCTAGAAACAACCAACTGGAATGTCCATCTATTCTAGTGGTAGTGTCACCTCCTGGAATATCAGCCTACTGCTAAAAAAAAAAAAAAAAAAAAATAGGAGGAAAGTTTATGTAAAGAAATGGTAACTTTCCTAGGACCTGAAGATTTATCCACATTTCCTTCTTTTCTCTCATTTGTTTAGTAGAGGGATGTGGAAGTGAAACCAGGATTTTAGCTACAAATCCAGTATTTGTTCAGAGAGGTCACAACATGCCAGCCACTTTACTCTACATGTTTACATGTGTCATCCCATTTTCCAGCAACACTTGAGACAGATACACTCATTTTACATATGAAGAAACAGAGAAGTCAGCTTGCCCAACATCACATAGCTAAATAAATGGTAGCCCAACATCACATAACTAAGTAAGTGGTAGAGATGGAATTTGTACCTCCAGGTGCCTTGACTCAAACTCCAGTACCCTCTCTACTGCAACAATATAACTAGGAAAAATTATTCAAAGCAGAGAAGTGAAGATCCTCTTCTGAGACTCAGGGCTTGGACAGAGAAAGCATCTTGTTGTGTGTGTATCTCAGGTGCTGCTGGAAGGGGCTGAGTTGTAGAGGAACAAAGACCAGGCTGTGTCCCCATCTTCCTCAAAGGTTCCCTCTAACAAAGCCTCCTTCCTGGGTGGCCAAGGGCTGATATCTCCAGGGCATGGCTCTCCCCCAGCCCCTGCAAACCCATTGTATGATAGTGCTTACTTTCTGGGCTGGGCAACAGCTTTTCCAAAAGGCAAGAAGCAGAGGAGGTAAGGAATGAATGGCATGTGCCTTTCAGAGCCACCCACCCACATCACAGAGACATGGAGGTGTCCTGGGTGACAGCATGTCATGGGCTCTGGGAAATAATCCTCTGGTGATGAGTTTGGGGGAGGGGCCTCTTTCCCTTCAGGACTCCCAGGTCGGAGGTTCCTGAAAACTGCCTAGTCTAAGCTACTGGTCATGTGACATTCTGAAGTTGCCCCACCCTTTCCATTCTGGAAAAAACACACACAGCCAGATGGTGGGTGCTGTAAGGTCAAGGCTCGGAGGACTCCATGTGACTTTGGAAAACAACAATGCATAGAGTGCAAGAAAGCAGCTTTCCACAATCCAGCAGCCTGGATTCAAAGTCCAACTCTGCCACTTAGCTGTTGTGTAGTTTGGGGAGGCTTATTTCACTTCTCTTGGCATTTGGTTCCTCATCTGTAAAATCAGAATAAGAATGCCTACTACATGGGGTTATTGTGCTCACAGGAGATAATATACATCAGGTGTTCAGTACAGCATCTGGCACAGAGCAAACATTTAGCAAATGCTAACTATTATCACTATCCTTATCATCATTACAAGAACACTCCGCATCCATCTCCTCATGTCCTCCCAATTGCATCAGTCAACAGATAAACAATTATGGGAAACAATGGCCACTGGGAATCTAACCAAACCCCACAGGCAGCTGGTTCACCAGCTAGGCTGTATGTAAGTAACCCCTTCTCCAAAGAACCATCATCTACCCTACCCCCAACACACTCGCTTGGCTCTTCTCTCCTTTCCTAGGGAACTTGCATGAAAATGCAGCACTCCTTGAGTTAGCAGAAGCAGAGTTTGCTAGGTACCTTGAGATGCCTGGGATTGGGGACAGAGGACAGTATTTTGGTACCATCCCCCATGTCCCCGCTCTACACCCCACCTCTGCCCACACCACATACCTCCCTGGAGACTCTGGACCAGTTTGAGAAGTCCATGAACCCCTTCCATGAATTTCTTTAGCCTTTCTCAATGACCTGGGCCAATGGAATATGCTTTTCTTTTCCTATTTAGAGCCTGCTTTTTCTCTAGCCTGTTTCTCTGCCCACTATCTGTTAATCAATTTATGCCCATTTATCTAGAAAGCCAAGAGAAGGATCTGATTAAAAAAAAAAAGAATAGAAATGGCCTAAGCTCTAACTCTGTGCTCCAGGTCTGGCTGCTGGGGTTGGCCAGCTTCCTCTGGTGGGCAGACAGCTGGGTGTCCTCCTTGAACTTTCCCAAGGGAATAAGACTGCGGTTCTCAGTCCTTCATCTAAGTGGTGCCATGTGACACACTTGCATCTATAAACTACGTGCATCATTTCTGAGCCAGAGCATTTATGCAGTGGCTGTGTCTTCATGCTTTCTTTCTAGCTGGAAGTAGATAACAATGGAATGACAAGGTCACAATACGGGAAGACAGGAGGCTTTGAAAAAGCTGGGTAAGAAAGCCTCCCGCAGACAAGAACACCCTCACTGGACTGTTAATGAGTGAGAAATATATTCTGATTGTGTTAAGCCATGGAAATTGTAGGATCTATTAGAGTAGGAATTATTCAGCTGAGAATGCAGCATCGTGGCCCCCACCACCTTCTTCATAGCTTCTTGTAAAGATGGAGCAAGAAATGACTGGGAGGTCAGATTTGCCCCGGCATTGATAAGAGAGACTAAAAAAAAATGGAGGGGGTCCAAAGCCAGATACGTAAGAGCAGATGTGGGGAATTCTGGGCTGTGTCTAGAAGCGTAAATGTGTGTGGTGGTGGTGCTGCATGCTGGACAGTCACTAGTGGGATCATAAGTATTGAGGTCAGCAGATTAAATGCAGGACAAATGAGTGCACAGCATAAAATACAGATCTTTCAGAAGAGGCTAATGGATCGCCAATCTTGTTCTCTTGGAAATAGCTAAGTAAGAACTGGGGCTTCCTTGTCAACCTGCATCTTGCTGAGCTGGCAAGGAAGGAGTAAAGAAAGACGAAGCAAAAAGGACAAGCTCCAGAGTGCCCTTCCCTCTGCCCCTGGTCTGCTTTGTGAAGGTTCACTTACTTTTAAGGCTCAACCCAACCCTTACCTCTTCTGCAAAACCTTTCTTAATCTCTCTAGGTGTGGCTAATGCGTTCTCTATCCATGTTCGTAGCATGGTGTCCCCACCCAATCACAGCTTCCATCACACTGGGTTATGACCAGGTCTTTTTTTGGGGGGGGTACTAGGAATTGAACTCAGGACCTTATGCTTTCCAGGTAGGTGCTGTGCCACTGAGGTATATCCCCAGCCCCAATGGCCAGGTCTTTAAAGACCCTGCCGTAGTGTACCTTCTGGGCCTACCAAGAGTACCTGGCACACATAGGCACTGAGATTGCTGGTCAATAGATGAATGAATGGATGTGTGATTAAATGAGCTGAATCCAAAGATGAGGAATCCAAACTAAGAACCACAACTCAGATGTCCGGGTGACTAATCTCCGTTTTCTATCTGGGTCATAGATAAAAGGTCCAACACAGAATTCTTCAGGTCACACATTTTTATTGCTAAAGATCATGGCTGAGGGACTGCGGCAGACATGAATGTTGCCCTCCTCCTGAGCCTTGATAACATTCCCCAATGTACCCCTCCACATTCGACTCTGCCCAGCCACTAGTCACCTGTGCTCTTCGGGGCAGTTTTCTTCCTGAGGGGTTGCCTGCCTGAGCTGGGCTGAGCCAGGCTCATGTTTTCACTTGCTCCTGAGAGTCACAGCACCACACGGAAGGTGGGAAAGGGGAGAAAAGCCTAGAGAGATACAGGCCTTCTGCTGGCAAAGAGGCTGGGCACACTGATGGCCTGTGGGATCAGGACCTACTCAGGTCTTGCAGAACAGCTGTTTGGAGGGCCTGCACAGTGTTTGCTTCTTCACCATGGTCCATTTTATGCCTGTGCAATGTTTCTGGGACAGAGAAACTGAAAGACCGAAAAAGTTGGGAACAACCCCTACACTCCCAGAACAGCCCCTAGGTGTGAGGGGTGGTGCCCCCTGGACTTCTCCTTCTTCCTGTTGTCATTGTAGCTCTTGGAGGAAAGAACAGTCTGCAGCTCTGCGTTGGATTTACCTGTAGGCCCAGATGAAGATTTGCTTCCCTGAGTATCTCCGACTCGGAAAAGTCCACACTGGGAACATTTTCCAGGTCCTTCTCCTGGAATATTTTGTAGGATGTTCCCACGAATCCCTCAGAGTTCTTGAGGGGGTGTGATTAATGCTAACTCTCAAGGGCCCTGAAATTTTTGGAGATATTTTTTAAATACATCTACAGTATATATATATATATATATATATATATATATATATATTTCTTAAATATAAAATAAAATGAAATAAAATCTGCCCCAACAGCTTGTGACCAAACAAGTACAGTGAGTCCTAGTCACAGTCATCAGTTCAGACAGTCACAGCACAACCCAGCCCAGGATGCCCATGGCATCCATGGCATCTGCAGGAGGTCTGAATGAGGGCGCTGATGCCACTGGGATGCCTTTCCACCACGGACATCCAGGTACTAGGAAGCGCCCGCTCTGACAAAACTCATTTTCTGTCTCAGGACAGCAATGGTGTCACCCAAGCTTGCTCTGGCCTAGTCTCCAAGTCAGGGTCAGAAGAGCAGAAACTCCTGATGTCACCCTCCAGGCCCTTCTCTGGGCTCTGCTTTGGCTTCTCCTCCTTCATTCATCTATGGGCTCCCCTGTAGGAGCATCCACGGTGTCCAAGCTCTTATCGACAGCAGATTTGCAGCCTGGAGTTCCAAGAACAGTTTTGAGCTCTCTTGGTTTCTGAAGAACTTCAGAGAACAGACTCTCTCTCTCTCTCTCTCTCTCTCTCTCTCTCTCTCTCTGTCACACACACACACACACACACACACACACACACACACACACACAGAAGCAGCAGATAATGGAGATGGCAGTGAGAAGGTGCCTAGTGACTGTAAGCCCTGATGTTGCAAATGGCCCAGGGCCTTCAGCCAGAGTCTTCATAGCAGTCAGTGCTGTGAGCGAGAGCTGGCTAGGACTTCCGGAAGCGCACCTCACTCTGAGGAACAGATAGGGAGAACAGGGTGAGGGTGGGTCGGATGGGTGGAGAGCACAGAGGTCAAAGGCGGGGTTCAGGATCCAGCCTGCGGCTGAGCTGTCACCTGGCACTGACCAAGGAGAGGGGAGCAGAGGGAAGACTGAGCATCCTGAGAATCCCACTGTGCTGGGCTCCGGAGCAGCCTTCCCAGCCCTCTGTTCTGCTTCTTCTCCTCTGTTCTGACTGGGCCTAGCATTCCCAGCTCCAAAGTTGCAGTTAGGGGACCCAGGCAAGGTTGGAGCTGAGCTGGGTCAGCAGCATCAAGGGTAGATCCCCAACTTCCCGCACGGGAGGCGGCCTCTAGCTCACTCCTAGGGTCACTTGAGTGGCCCGTGTGAACTTACAGCTCTGTCATCACTGCAAGTGAGTGGTGCTGGAGCTGGCACTGACCCTAAGTCCCCCCTTTCACAACTCTCTGGGCTCCGTTCTGAGGAAAGGGAATGAGGGGAAGAAAGACAGCTCAGGCTGGCCCCAGACTTGACATATGACCCCGCCTTGAGCACCTTCAAATCCAAAGGGCTGACAGGACCTGTGCCTACATCCTGAAAAGCCTGGGCTTCCTTTAAGCTCCCACCTTTCCGAGTTCCCAGAGGGCCTGGTGCAGTGTCTCTGGACCGGGGTCTCACCTCCATCTTGCTGTAGATCCAGGGAAGGACTTCTGACACTTTGGTGTACACACCAGGTTTGTTTCTCTGGCCACAGCCTGTGCCCCAGCTGGTGACACCTGCCAGGTACCAGCGGTTGTTCTGCTCACAGACAAGAGGCCCCCCGCTGTCTCCCTACAAGGGACAGGCGGTGTGTCAGCCATGTTGGGGAGCAGTCCTGAGCAGGAAAGGGTGGGGGCCTGATTCCCATTCCAGTCTCGATATCCATCCTCCCCTCATGCTCAGGGTCCCGCAACCGCACCTGGCAGGAGTCTCTGCCTCCTCGAAGGTCCCCAGCACACATCATCCTGGGAGTGAGGTAGTTGTCATAGACCAAGTAGTCATTACACTTGTTGAAGTCAATGAGGTTGACCTGCACCTCCCGGAGGAAGGGCGATGTCTTCTCTTCGGTGACATAAGGGAAATAAGACAGGAAACCAGTGAGACTCTGCACAGCTCTATGGCCTTCTGACTGCACAGCTCAGGACCCAGAGTCTCAGGCTTCCGTAAGTGGAGGGTACCATTCCTGTTTCTGGACCCAGCCCAAGGAGGACCTTTGTGGCAGGATACACCTTCCTGTGAGAGCTAACGCACTGCCCAAACACACACATTCGCACGTGTGTGTACAAATTCACAAGTTTGTTAGGCTACCTGATGTGTTGAAAAACTTATCAACATTCAAGGGACTATAAGATATATCCTTTCATTTGTTTCTGGAATCGATGTACCCTAAAGAAAGCAGATTTTAGCTGGGCATGGCAGCACATGTTCGTAATCCCAGCACTCCAGGAGGCTGAGGTAGGAGGGTTGCACGTTTGAGCCAAACCTGGGCAATTTAGCTACTTAGTGAAGCCCTGCCTCAAAATAATGAATAAAAAAGTGGGGATATAGTTCAGCATGAAAGCACCAGTTCAATCCCTAGTACCACTGCCACAAATAAAACAAAACAAAACAAAAACCAGGGAAGTCTTTCAGATCCATTTACAGGTATTGCCACCTAGGGCTGAAGAAGTGACAGTCACACAGCCAGTCAGCAATGGAGGCTGCATAGGGAAAGCGGCCCCAGTCTGTGAAGCTTGCCTGAAACTAATAGCCAGGCTGGCCAGGACATGGCGTCCTGGACATGAACAGTCTTACAGAGCTGACATCAGACAAGGCACTCTATGACTGGAATGAAGCGAGGCAAAACAGGACCCCTTCATCCTGTGTAAGGACAGATGGCAACAAGGTCACTGTGCAAATTTCAAAAATATTCAACACCCTCTTTCCCAGGACAATTCAGGAACTGCTGCTTCTCTACCATTTTAGCTTAGGCTTTCCCTTCCTTGCGGTTGAGATCATTAAATTTCCTAACCATGGCGTTACCGCTGCTTCCTGACAGTATCCAATCTAGAGAAAAGTCTCACCTCTTTGAACCCTCCCCAGGCCACTCATATCCTTTGATAAGCCCTTTCTAATGCTCTCTCATTGAGATGCTGCATGTGTCTGCTCCCTCACTACCATCAGCAAAGAACTCAACTTGTTCAGCTACACAGGTTTCCTGATGGTCTTATCTGGAGGCCACTGTCACACTGACTGTGTTGATATCTGGGCAGGTGTCTGTATACACACATTCATATCCAGACCCGTCAATCTCTAGACCCAAATTCTCATCTAGATATAGGAAGCCTTCATCCATATACCCAGCCATGGCTTCCTCACATACGCACACGTCTATATGCCCATGCACACACATGCACACACTGCTTGGCCTTCATGCCCCTTACCATCTGTTTCCTTGGTCTTGCCAAAGCCTGTGATCCAACAGGTCTCGTTGATGCTAAAGGTCTGTCCATTCATGGGGAGGCAGACAGGGTGGATATGCTCTGCAACAAGACCTCAAAGCATTAGGTAAGGAACAAGGCTGGAGATTTTGGTGGGGGAAAGGGGAAGGAGTTCTAGTGTTCTAGGATCCCCATCTTTGCTCCCAGAGTGGCTCTGAATCCCCCTGGACCTTGGACTGACCAGGCAAGAAACTTAATCACTTTATCAGAATCTACCAGTTGTTGGGCATTGCTAAACTCCTCAAAGCCATTCTGATTTCAGTGGTCACCATGTAGGCAGATGCACAGCTTTGGAAACTTTCTTATGCCAAAATGATCCTGAGCAGCTGGAAGTCTCTCCCCACCTATAGTCACTGCACTGCCCAAGCGTCTTCCACACCTTTCTCTCAGAATAAAGGACAGAAGCAAGCTCAGTCTAAGCTGGTAGGGCCATGGCATCTCACAGTGTGTACAGGCTAATCTGGGAGGACACTAGCTGATTGGCCAGGGCCCATGGCTCTCTCCACAAATGTTCACCTAGCATAGAGTGAGAAAGCTCTCCAACCAGGAAAAGGACATCCTCGGGATCACAGATCACAGAACCATGCTAACTTGCTCCCACACTCAGCAGTATTTCTAAGGTGCTATTGAGCAGTGCTTCATAGGTGCCCTCTGTAGCCTAGTGTCCCTAGAGGGACTAGGACGTTGACCACTGTGACCCACTTGCAAGAAGAACTATTACTAGGTAGAATTTTCCAGTGTTCTCAGACATTTCTTGTGTTTACCTGCAGCATCCTAGAATAGTGCCTGACACATATTACGTGCTCAATGAACATTTAAAGACAGAGAGAAAGGAAAGAAGGAAGGAAGGGGGAAAGGAGGGAGGGAAGAATGAATGAATATCAAATTCTTTTCTTACAAATTGGGCTTTAAATGTTGTCTACCACATTTTTGTCTGCTAAAGAGACACACACAAATAAATGAAGGAATAACATGAATTATTAACAAAAATGCAAAACATTCTTTTCTATGCTCGTTTTTAAGGTTTAAATTTTTAAAATGTGTAACCCTGTTATATGTCCCATTTTATGTATTCTACTTGTTTTTATAGAAGAATTAAATTTATCAATGAATTATCACAAATTTTCTCAGAACATATTGCGACTCGAAGGTGCCTGTCCTGCCACACCAGTCTGAGAAAAAGCTCCCCTGAATTATAAACCAAAAATGAGGGCAAATGGTCTGACCACAGGATTACACGAACCCGAGCTGTGATTTTCAGACTGAGGTTCTGCTTCCTGTTCAGTGCCTGGAGAGGGACTGCCACCATCTGAAAAGCCTATGAGATAATATAAGAGCTTTCACAGCCTTAGAATTTACTTAATTTAGCCAGGTGTGGTGGCACACACCTGTAATCCCAGCACTCAGGTGACTGAGATAGGAGAATCGCTGTGCGTTCGAGACTAGCTTGGGCTACACAGTGAGTTCAAGGCCAGCTTGAACTGCAGAGTGAGACCCTGTCTCCAAAAAAAAAAAAAATGTGTCCAAGAAATTACTTAATTTGCTTTGAAATTCCGATACCATTAAGAAGTGGGGGGGGGGTGAGAGGTAAGACCCAGATGTTTAGCCAAATGGAATCTGGGTTTGGTGGGCTGAAGGCCTGTCTGGTGCTGCAGACTGTCCCCTTTGTATGTGTGTGCGTGAGCGACAGCACAGGAGGCTGCTGGCACCTTTTCCCTTACTTAGGCCCAGGCTCCCCATAGAGGGCTGGAGGGGAAGGAGGCCTGGCTCAGGCAGGAGCGGCTTATTGGTGGGGCCTCTGTTAGGCACGGTTCTGGGCCAGGCGTCCAGCTCTGCCAGGGATCCTCCTCCTCACTCCACTCTGATGAGCTAACTGCTATGACTCATGACAGACACCACCTCCAAAATGAATGTGCCAGCACACACCAGCTCACAGGCTTAAAACTCAGGGATGGCGAGACTAACCAGAGAGTCCTCCAAGGCTTCCTGATTTCCTGAAACATGCAACTTTGCTTACGCTAGAGGACCCTGACCTCATTCTTCGCGGTCCCTCCTGCCCCCCTCTTATCTGTCCTCACTAGTCCTTTCAGAACCCACCTTAGCTATCCTCTCTGGGGAAGCCTCCCCTACCCTGCCAAGACTGATTCAGGGGCCCCATCTATGCCTCCATAACTCCCCCAGCTCCCCAGCATGGCATCATTGGCCTCTTCCGGTTGTCTAGGGATATGTCAGTCATTTTGTTCTATTTACCATTACTGCCATAGAACTGGCAGTATTGGATAAGTGAATGAATAAATGTGGCCTTCGTTGATACAGTGATCTGAGCACTTCCCCAGTATTTCCATGGAATAGCCTCACATGGCCCTTCACTCCAACTTTGTGGGTAACTGAATGTACACTTGGCTCAGGTTTTCCACTGAGGTGCATGCAATTGGCCAGCCCAGAGCCAAGTGGGAAGAGCATAACCTGGAAATCAGATTGACCTGGATACCATCCTGGACCTACCACCTATCAGGCATGACCTTAGGTAATTATCTCTTTCTAAAGCTCCACTTCCTCATGTGCCAGGTGAAGCTAATAATAGGACCTGCTCCACAAGGTTGGCTGTGAAGCATATGTCAATCATGTATGTCAAATATCTACCACAGTCTCTGACCACTGTTAAGTGCTCAGTTACTACAAAGGGAAAAAGATCAATGTATTTATACTTATTAAGAGTAGTACCCAGGCCCCGACTCTGTCCCCAATTTGTAATGTAAGAAGTGTCATTTGGGGCAAACTTATTTCTAATTCTTAGGCCTCAGTGTTCTCAACTGTGAAATAAAAGCATTCCATTTAATAATCTCTAAGGGTCTTTGATTTCTGCTGTGTTGATGCTCTGGGGCCCTGAGATGGGTCAACAGGGCACCACAAAATCCAAGGGCTGCTGATGGTGCCGAGGGGCCCATATCTGCTTACGGGATAGGGGCAGGGGCTTGGAGAGCCTCATGAGGGCGATGTCATAGTCATCCTGCTCATCGGTGTAGTTGCTGTTAATAATGATCTGGACAACGGTGGCTGCCTCAGGCAGCTGGTGCAGGTTGTTGGTACCCGCATACACCTTCCAGCCCTCCAGCATCTTCTCCCGGGTCCTGCAAGAGCCAATATAGCAAGGTCCAGTTACCAGCCTGGCAGAGTTCACTGGCAGCACCTGTGAGGCCCAGGGAGTGGCAGCAGGAACACCAGCTTGGAAGCAAGAGAAAGGATGCAATGACCTAGGGAGGGAGCCCTCTACCTTCTGGGGTCTGAAACAGTTCCCCATGCTCCCAAAAACCTGCTCTGAACAGGCTGCTCTACACATTAGGGGAAGGGATGAGCGAGACCACCAAGGACCCAGTACAGTAGGTGGGGCAGATTTGTAGTTGTAGCACCGTCAGCAGTCAGAGATTTGGACAGGACAAGTGGTCCCCTGAAGTCTCGTTACTTGGGAAGCCAGTGCTCCTGAGGCCTGGACTATGGGCTCCCAAAGGGACAGGGCTGGCTGGAAGATGTCAAGAGCCAATTACACTGATGCCCTTCAGCCCCTAGCAAGTCCTGCAACAGCATTCCTGGTTTCTTGGGTTCCTCTGTTGTAAGTTCCTATTGGAGGAGGTAGCAACAAGTACAAAGCCTCTTCAGGGCTTTTCAGGGGCAGGATCTGAAGTCCCTCTGCCTGCCTGCCTCACTCTCCCTGGAAGCTATGAGTGACGTTTTCTCATCCTTGGGGCCAGCTCAGAGCAAGTACCTCAATTCACTTCCGGGATCAAGTAATGACTGCAAATTCTCACTCTAAAGTAGACACCCAAGCAGCATCAAGGATCCCTGCTCCATGGGAACTGGGCTCACACCAAAGTCCTCCTCCATGGGGAGGCCCATCTACCCTTCCTGGGGATCCCTGGTCCCCAGCAGCACTGACTCACAGGGCCCCGGGACACTCACACAAAGAAGCAATGGGCAGCGGTGAGCACCCACTGGGGGTCGATGAGCGTGCCCCCGCAGATGTGGGTGGTGCCGTAGTGCAGACTCACTTGCCAGGGCCACTTGCTCCCTGAGGCCAGCACCCCTCCCACGATCCTCCCAGTCATGGCTCTCAGTCCACAGTCTGGGGAAGTGGAAGAGACAAATCACAAACCCTGCTTCCCCCAGACCCTTGGCCACATCCCCTGGGCTCGGCACAGTCTGGGCAGCCCTCTCCTGAAGGGCACCCACCAGACGTCTCTTTGCTCAATTGGTCTAAAACAGCACAGATGTTTCTGGCCCAAGCAGAAGTATCACACAGTAGGCTACTTTTTGGCTTCATCCAGTAGGAATTTTGACCCCAGGCAGCTTCCTCTTTCCTCTCATTTATTCATTTTTTCCATTAATTTGACAAATGCTTACTACCTGCCCCATGCTTTGGCACTGAGCCAGCAGGCATTGTAGTCCTGAAGGGAATCCCAGGCCTGTCATGAGGGGCTCAGGAGGGCAGATAGAATCTAACATGACCCTGGATTGATAAGCATTGTGATGGGAATGTCTATCATTTCAAAACAAGGGAGAAATAAACTCCCCACAATGCACTGGTGGATTTGTGCCTACATGATGCCAGGATGGGCCATGGAGCGCCACTGGGAATGCTTCATCTCAAGGGGACATCCACAAGCACATCTGGAATGAGTCACCCCTACAGTCATGGACAAGGACAGAAGTCTTCGAGTTTGTTCAGGTGTGTGTGTATGGTTGTGTTTTCTCCTTTTACGGGGATAGTGAGGAACCAGCAGTACCCTGAAGTGGGGGTAATCATCTCCGGTTGGCATTGGGAACACAGACCACGTGGTACAGTTCACAGCCTGGGCTTTGGGGTCAGACCTAAAGTCACACACCAGCTCCTCACATACCAGTGGTCAGTCTGACCTCAGGCGAGATAAACACTGTGATCTCTTTTCCGTAAGTGGGCAGTAGTGGCACCCACCACGTGGGGCTGGCGTAGGCATGAATGCAAACGTGTTTGTAGAGAGATGGGTGTACTGTACTGTACCTCCCGGTACAGTGTGCACAGTATGTGTTGGCATCTAGTTTCCCATCTGCTGGTGCTAAGCTCTCGGCTGCTCTCCTGTCCAACCCTTGGCCCCCGCTGAGTCCAGGAGCCTCTAGTGGAGTTGTTAGCATGAGAGAGGCTGCCAGCTGAGCTCCCACCAGAGCCAGGAGGAGGGAAAATGGCATTCTTGCTGAGCCTAGCTTCCTGTCTTAGACCCCCAGGGTCAGTCAGCATCTACCTCAGAAGGGCCCCATCTTCTGCCCCCGTGCCCCCTGACTCCCACCTCACATGGGCCACAGTCTAAGAAAGAAAATGAGCATCTTACGGGAACACCGGAGAGAGATGTACCGCTGGGAAGGGCATTCGGACCTGCACAAGAAGATACTGGAGGTGGGAAAAGGGCACTTTTCCACCTCAGAAATTCTTCCCGACTGGCTCCTGCTCAGTTCTGCACCATCCCATTGCCATCCATTTGCACCGTTTCCTTCCTTGGAGCCTAGTTTCCTCTTTCCCCTCTTTGAGAAAAGAGCACCCTCCAACCTAACCCTTAGTAGGGCTGCAGTGCAAAGACAACAGCAGACAGGAGGCCTAATAGGAAGAAGACCAGGAAGGGTCCAGGAGGAGACCCGTGCTTCCCAGATGGGCCTACCAGTCCCTGACCCACTGATCTCCAGATGCCTCCAACCCCAAGCCTCAAATACCACTTTTAAACCAAGAGGCAGAGTGGTACATGAGGACCATTTTCTGATGGACCCCTGAGTATGTGTGATGCACTCCTGGATCCTGGAGCCAGAAAGGCCAGGGAGACCATCTCTCTGGCTCAAAGCCCCACTCACTAGCCCTCATTCCCTGCTCATACACAGGAAGCTTGGCCTGCCCCACCGTACCTGTAGAGGCTTTCCTGGAGGGTGGAGTTGTATCCAGAGATTGAAAAGCTGCTGCCAAAATCCCTGCGTGCCACCTCAGTTGTCCGGTAAGCACTGCAAGAAAGCAGAGGAAAGAAGACTAAGCCTGATGGAGACAGCACCCCAAGTGCTAGCACGAAAGCACCCCTACTCCTGGAGCCCTGAAGCTAGAGACTGGGCTGTGATGGTCTATGTGATGTCTGTGCTACTGGGTAGCAGTCAAGACCTAATACAGGAGATGAGTCTGATTTCACCCACATATTCTGGCTTTGTCCACACAGGCTTTATGCACTAGCGTGATATTTCTCACAGTGTGGTCCTCCTGGAACGGCATCAGTATCACCTGTGCAGTTGTTAGAAATGTACACTCTTAAGGCCTACCCCAGACCTGCAGAATTAGAAGCTCTGGGGCTGCATCTAGCAGCCTGAGTTTTAACAGGCTCTCCAGGCAATTCCAATGCATACTTAAGTTTGAGAAACACCAGTCTAGCCTTTTTCTAACCAACTGTCACTCACAGACCAGAGACATCAGCATCAGCCCACACCTACTGAATCTGAATCTGAATCTACACATTAAAGTTTGAGGACCTTTGCTAAGCACTGTGGTGACTCTCAGAGCACAGCATCCTACAAATCATTCAGGCTGTTTGCTCAGCAGGTTTTAAGTCCTAACCCCAGAGATTCAGACTCTGGGGTGCATTTTAGCACCTCAGGTAACTCTGGTGTGTTTCACTGTCTATTGTATAAATCCCTAGAATATGGTGTGCCCTTGCATGAGGATGGGCCTTTACACATGCTCTTCCTTTATGCAGAGGGCTCATTCCTCTGCCTTCCGCTCCTTCCTCCAAGTGCAGTTAGGCTCCCTCTCCACCATGTGCCCACAGTGCTTTGTGTATGTTCTGTGCATGGGGTTATTGGAACAAGCCCCACTCCCCTGCACCACAGTAGAAGGCCTTCAAGCATGGGATTTCATCTCACACCTATGTGTCTGGGTGTCATGTAGCCTCTGATGCTTCATAAAAGTTTAATGAATGTGCTTCAATAAATGACAAAGAACCAAATGCCCAAAGGGTTCACACTTGCACAAGGTCACACAAATTTTAGAAAAGATGCTTCGTAGTCTTCTGTCTGGATCATTCAGACTCCCTGTTATGGGCCAGGACTCTGAGGCCAAGGAGGGGACAACGAGCTCTGAGTCCTGGCCCCCAACTCTGGTTTTCCAGGTGCTTTTTCTGTCAAGTACCCACAGGGAGATGCTAAACCCTTCTCTCCAAAAGCTTACATGTATCAGTGAACTCCCCCCACCCTGGCCACTCAGCTTGAAAACTCAGACCAAGAGGGAGGACGGAGATGCCTCCTTGGCCTGCAATTTGGAGGCTCCTTCGCTTCATTGCTCACCCTGCTCCAGGCTCCCGCATTGGCTGCTTAGTTTAAAATCCTTATAGCCAAAGCTTCTTAGGGCATGGCCAAGCCAAACCTGCCCCATCTCATTTCCCATTCGATAAGTTCTAGCCCACGCCACAACTGCTGTGGCTCAAAGGCCACAGCAAAGTTTTGCATGGCCTAAGCTTTTATTTTCCCAGATGTCAGAAGACAAATCCTGCCCAAATGCCCCCCACCTTCACAGGACTGCTCCTGTAACCACTCAGTGTGGTGAGAGGCCCGAGAATGCTTTGATGCATAGAACAGCAGACAAGGCTGATATCCTTACAGCTCTATAATAATTGCCTGGGCCTCAGGAAAACAGCTTGCCCACACTCATAGGATCCCAGGGTGTCTCGAGCTGGTAAGATCAGCCCTGGTCCCCAGAGGTTGTGTGGCACTGGGAGGTGCCAGCACTATGCCTGTGGCAGCCCTGTGAAGGGCCTATGGCACCTCAAAGCCAGGACCATTGGGAGGCTTACCTCGCAAACCCCAGCTGCTGGCAGGTCTTCTGGGAGTCAGAGTCATTCCAGCTGCTGCTGCAGATGGGCAGCCACTCACGAGAGACCCCGGAGTAGACTTTAAGCAGAGAACTGTCCCAGTCAAACCTCACTGCAGGGCAGAAAAGATAGAGCGTGCCCTCGGTATCCAGAAGCCTTCAAGCTCTTGGGGGTGAGCTGAGGAAGCTCCTGTCCCAGGGCTCATCACTGAGGCCTGGGAAAGATCCAGGAGGTTGGCCAGAGTAGCAGTGGTCAGAAGCCCAAAAGGCAGAGCCAAGGCTAGGTGCTGGGGCAAAATGAGAGGTCTCCATCCAGCTGTCCCTGGGAGAAAGGCAAGTGCAGCCAGGAGCTGTCATGGGATGGCCACTCCCATGCCCATAGGAGACAATGACAAGAGGAAAGAGACAGTGAGTGCTCACAGCACAAGGTCAGTCACAAATGGATGAAGCTGTGGGCAAAGGTACATGTAAATGCAGAGGTGAAATGATGGGACACTCTCACATGCACACACACCTCCTAGCAGGGCTCCCTAACAGGGTTGCACACACCTCACAGCTGGTTAGACATGCACAAATCACTGGGGATATACCTCAGTGGCACAAGCACCTGCCTGGCAAGTGCAAGGTCCCGGGTTTGATTTCTGGCACAAAACAAAACAAAACAAGTCACTGAGGACCAGAGTTCAGATAGATCTCAGTGCTTAACTAGAACTTCAAGTCAGAGGTCACCTGCCAGGCAAAGAGGAGGGGCACAAGGATAGGGCTCCAGTCAGAGCTGACCTGCTTTGCTCAGTCTGCTATTTGGAAGTTGTCAGATTTTGATAGCCACTAATCTTATCTAAGCCTCTCATCTTACAAAATAGGAAACAGAAGCCCAGGGAAAGACAAACAGTGCAAGTGACTTATCCAGTGACATAGCACTCAAAGCCAGGCTTCAAGTCCAGGTCTACTGGAATCAGAATCCAGATCTTCTGATTCTCTGGCCATTGCTTCCTGTCTTGAGCTGTAGTTTGTACTACATTCTGTAGTCACCAGGGGGTGACTGCACACACAGTCGTGAAGCTTTGTGTATGCCTGCGTGCGTGCGCACCTGCATGCACACACACACACACACACACACACACACTCCCCCATGGCTGGCCTCCTTACCACAGCCAAGCTCGTCACTCCGCAGCTTGCAGTCTGTCACCCCATCACAGCGAACAGCATGGATGGGGCAGCTCTCGACTGCCTCCTTATATTTGATTGCTGTGTGGCCTTGCCAGAAGTAGACTGCAAAAGAAAAAAAAGAAAGAGGCAGCTGGGTCACTGCCAGCCCCAGGACAAGACACTAAGCAGCCCAAGGCCCTGGGGGTTCTGAGACACCGACCTGCAATCCCTCTTGGACTCTGGGGCTCTCGTCCCCCATCTGTATGGAGAGAAAGGCTGCTCAGGAATATGCCAGAATGTTCCAGAAAGTTCCTGTAAGCAGGGAAGCCCCAGGCAGACTGGAGCAGCCAGACACTGAGAGAAAGAGAGAGAGAGGAAAGGAGGAAGAAAGAGAGAGAACTACTGTGGGAGTTCCCCTACCCCTACTGGCTATCTGAGAATAACCTCCTCCAGGTTCCTCAAGTCCCCTCTCAGAACCCCTCCACATCTCATCTCTTTGCTCCACAGGGTCACAGCAGACAAATTTCTACCCTCACAGTCACAGGCACACAGGCAATACCTAGCCTGTCTTTTCAAGGGCTAGTGTCCTTCCAGCCTCAGGAGTTCTCAGAGGAGAACTCAGAGGAGCCTCAGGAGTTCTTCCTCCTCCTCTCCTTAAACACAGGATGTCCCTGTGCTCATACTTGCCTTTAAATGTCTTCTCACTCAACAAATGACTAAGCCTAGGTGGCCAATTTCTAAATGTACAAGTAAATAACTTTACAGATCTATATGAAAATCGGCCTCATGATGTACTTTGTTTTTAATACCGATCTTTTTCCTAACCAGGAAGTGCTCCCCCTACTGCCCAAAGAAGTCTCCCCTTGGAGACTCCCAAAGACCTCAGTTCTAACTTCTCAAGCAGCCTCTCAGGGTCAGCTGACGCCTCAACTCCGACGCTCCATTCTTCCCCTACCCATCCACGCTCCTGGTCACCAGAGTGAATGCTATCCTGGTGTGACTGTCCCTTCCAGGTCCAGACACAAATCTCTCCTAGTCTCTTGGTCTTGTCCCTTCTCTCTGTGTCCTGGTCTTCCTCTCCCCACATCCTCTGGACACTGAGCCTCTGGGGAAGTCCTAGGCAGTCTGTGCCCTCTCAAGGCTGCACATAGAAGGGCCACCTTGAGGTGCATTAGAGAGCACTGGAGTTGGAGCCAGGAGGCAGGCTCTAACCCTCACGCCTTAATAGGGCTCCTCATGGACCTGCAGGATCATGTCTCCAGGCCTCCCTAAAGGAGCCATCAAGGACTTCAGGAAATGCCATAGGACCAGGCCAGGAGCTTTAATTCCATATAGGGAGCCCATTCTTGGGTGCCACGTGCCTCTCTATGTGTTATTTCCCACTGCTCTCGTGGAGCAGGCACCCTCTGTGGGGACAGGAGAAGGACCAGGGCAGGAAGACCAGGATTGACACCCTACAGAAGTCTTTATGTGCATCATGACAGTGACTTCACTGCCTAGTTAGCAGGTGGGGAAACTGAGGCTTGGAATGTAATTAACTTGCCAATGTCATGCAGCTGGTCAGAAGCAGAGGCGGGAATGTGTGGTGCCAAAGCTGTGCTCTCCCAGCACCCTGCCTCCTCCCACACAGCCCTCTTCCTCCAAAAGCCTGCCGCCTCCAGGTGGTTCTGGGCACTCATCCGCTCCGCCCCTCCCCACACCGTGCTCCTCCTTCTGTGGGGTCCTTATTCCCTCGCCCCTCATGGCCTGGCCTTACGGAGCCAAAGAGATGGTTCCCACATCTCCTAACATTACTCTCTCCCTAACTACACAGGTCTTTTCTCTCCCCCAGTGTGGGCCTTGCCCACTTCAGCCCTCACAGTTCTGGAAGCTGCTCAGATGCCCAATCCAGGTCGTAACTGCCCTGTTGTCTTCCAGATCCACATCTGGCCCCTGCACCCTGGCCCATAAAGCTGCCACCTATTTGCTGCAGTCACACTCACACGAGTTTGCCCTGAGTGATTTCCACTTCCCTACCGCAGGAGACTGTGATCTCGGAGGACAGGACAGTATGATGTATGCTCACTTTTGCTCCATCTGAACAACCCCACTGTGCTGGGCTCCTTGTTGACTGCCAAGCAGAGAGCCTGGGAAATGTCCTAGGTGTATTTTCCGAAGTGGAGGAGATTGAGGAGGCTCTGTATCCTATTGACCAAATAGCCTAAAAGACTTTCTAATCCATGTTTCATGTTTTTTTTTAAATAATGAGCATTTTTGGAGTGAAATTTTGTGCCAGGCATTGTGCCATCCTCTCATTTAGTCCTCACACTCCAATAAGGTTGACATGACATCTGATGGGGCATATATGAGTTGGGTGGATGGATAGATGGATGGATAGATGGATGGGTGGATGGATGGGTGAATGGATGGGTGGATGGATGGATGGATGGATGGATGGATGGATGGATGGACTCCCATCTGTAAATGCAGAAGCTGAGCTCAGCATGGCTAACTTCACTTGTCCACATAAGTCATACAGTGGGCACTACAGAGGGACCCAAGCCCAGGTTCCTGTGGTATCATCCCATACTCTTAGCTCTGCTACCTCAAAGAGGCCTGGCTACTCCATGTCCCTGGCTATTTGGAGGAGTGTCCCTATGTGAACATGGTGGCCAGGCAAGTGTGGGGTGCCCTGTCCCCGCAACATGGCCCCCTGCCCTGGCCCCATTCCACCCAGCAATGACCAGAACCCACCCCTACCCCCTCCATTCAACTCACAGAGAATGATGAGTGAGACCACAAGGGCGATGAGGAGGAGGATGCACCCAATGAGTGGCAGTTGCTTCTTGCTCTCCTGCCAGGAGAACTTGGGCAAGCTGACACCTAGGAGCAGGAGAACAGGGCAGAGTGAGACAGTTGGAGAGAAGTCTGGTGTGGTACAGGAGGGAGGAGAAACAAAGCTGGCCCAAAAGGGCTCCATTAGGACCTCTGGAGCCCAGAACATGGCTCTGCTGGGGCCTGCTACCAACCCTTTGGCCGAGGTCCTCCTCTGGGCCAGCCAGAGCACTGTGTGTGTGTTTTTTACTTCATTCTCATAGCATCCTTGTAAGCTGACTCTTATTGGGCCCATTTATAGATGGAGAAAGTGAGGTTCATGGAAATGAAATGAATTTCCCAAAGCTGGCGAGTGGCAGAGCAAGGACTCAAATGCAATGTATCTGATTCCAAAGCTCGCCCTACCAAAGTGCCTCCCCCATCCTTACGAGAGCAAGGCTGGGATGGGCCCCAAACTTTGAGGTCTGGTATACACTAGGCCTGTGTGTTTTGCAGTGGGGTACAAGGTCCAGAAGGAGTGGAAAGAATTTCCCTAAGGGTAGAGCTCTGAGGCCCACTGGTTTCCTGACTTCCTAGTGGCTGAACCAGGCAACCCAGAGTTTGGAAGTTGGGGTAAAAGTGCCTGCCTAGTCCGAATCACTTCCTTTCCTCCTCCACATAGTTTCATTGGTCCTGGTTTCTTCCTCCCATCCCTTCTTTGTTTCTAATTTTCTATGCTCTTGGGTTTTTCCTGCAATGGATTCTTTCTACCCTCACCTTCCAGTAAGTCCCTCAATGGCCATCCCAGCCATCCCCCACATCATTGTCCCAAGGCCACAAGGAGCAGAGTGCCAGCTGAGATCTCCCCTTGCTCATGGACTGCTGCCCCTGTTTTTCCTGCCTTTCTCTCCAGAGCCCCCTTACCTAGGCTCTGCCTGCTGGTCCGGGTGGCTGCTGCTGACCTGGCAGGAGATGCTCGGATCGGGATAGCAACTGGTTTTGCTCTGACAAGATATGCTTTTGTTGGGGAGGATGTTGTGGAGGTTGACTTGGCAGATGAAGACCTGCTAGACGACAACCTGGAGGGGGATTTCCGGGTAGAGGAAGCCTGGGCTGGAGGTGTCCTTGCTGGTGAGGCCTGAGCTGGAGGTGTCCTTGCCCGTGAGGTCTTCACTGGAGGTGTCCTTGCTGGTGAGGCCTGGGCTGGAGGTGTCCTTGCCCGTGAGGTCTTCACTGGAGGTGTCCTTGCTGGTAAGGCCTGGGCTGGAGGTGTCTGTGCAGGGGAGGCCTGTGCTGGAGGTGTCCGTGCTGGGGAGGCCTGGGCTGGTGGTGTCTGTGCAGGGGAGGCATTCTACAAACAGAATGAAAAGCATCCTCTAGGCTCTTCCTGCCAGGCCACCTGATTGCAGGCCCTACTAAGTTTTAGAAGAAATGATCTGGGGCAGTTGACTGTGGGGACAGACAAGGAACTGTGTAAGAAGAAGAGCATAACCAAGGACAGAATGAAAGCTCAGAGAGCTACTTGCCCCCTGATCCCTTACAGTGTCCCCTTCCCAGGACCTGCAGAGGAGGGCAGAGGCAGTAGTCATCTACCCACACCTCAGAAGTAGTTGCTCAGGGGAAGAGTCAAAAGAAGGAGCTGCTGGCCTGCACACTCACTCTGACACCTCAAATCCAGGAAACAAGGTCCCTCGACGGGGAAGGAACCACCCTCTGCCCTCATTCATTCCACTACCCTTCTCCTTCGTGGATGTTCACTGGTTATAAAACATTGCTCTTACCCTAAGCTTTTTCAAGTGTGAAAAGTACTGCCTAAGAGGAGCCCTGGGCTTCCTTGTATTCTCCTTTCTCAGTAACATAGAATCCCTGCCCACAGGCGCACATTGTGTGCACACATACACCCATGCTTCCAATACACCCGCAGTCCATCAGGAAACCTGCAAGACAAGCTGCAGGGAAAGAAGGTGTGTGGGCTGGGGTGTGACTCTGCCACACACAGACATGATCCTTAACCTTGCCCACTTGTAGGTGGAATGATTTATTAATATACACTTACTATATTCATTTATGTGCAAAGACAACATCGTGACCTCTAAGCGCTTTAGCTGTCTTTATTTGCTTCATCCTTTTATGCACAGCTATGTTTATAGTGGCACAGTTTATAGTAGCTAAATCTTGGAAACAGCCCAAATGCCCATCAACTGATGAATGAATAAAGAAGATGTGGGCTTTTTTATATAATGGAGTACTACTCTGCCATAAAGAAGGATGAGCTTGAGACAATTCTAGCTACATGGATGCACCCTGAGGCCAAACTCTTAAGTGAAATAAATCAGGAACATGTACAAATACCACATTGTTTCTCTGGTGTAAGAAACTGAAAGTATAAATAAGGACCAAAATATATAGTAGATATTGTGAAATAGGAAGAAAATGTTCAAATGGAAGAGGGAACTAGGGAGGGGGGATGGGGAAAGGAAGGAAGGAAAAGAAAAAATATGTTGAGAAAGAAGGAAAAAATGGAAACAAAGCTTTTGTAAATAAGGATGGGACAAGGGGTTGAAGGGAGGGTAGGTAAATGGGAAAAATATATCATATATATAAATATATCGTGATATAGAAAATATATCATGTATATCATGTACAGGTACAAATTCCCTATGATGAATGCAGTCATTATATATACCTAAAATGTACCAATAAACTCAATTAAAACAAACAACCCAAACAAAAGGAAAAAGAAAGGGAGGTAAACGCTATAGTTGTGGGGTAGGGGGTGGCAATCTTTACACCAAAGGTGGTTACTACATACCACAAATATACACTAATAAAACATGGTTTTAAAAAGCTCCAGAAAAGCCCCCACCGTGAGGTAAGGACCATTATTGTCCCTATTTTGCACAGGGGGAACCAGAGGAACACAGATGAGGCAACTTGATCAATTTTTCAGAGCTAGAAATTACAGAGCTGGGATTTTAACCCAGAGAAAGCCAGCGCTGCTCCTTCTGGAGATGCTACACTTTGGGGTGCTCTAGGTCTGGGACAGGGAGCCAGCGGGCAGCGAGCGCCGTGGGAAGTACCTGGCATCCTCACCCTAGCCTGCCATCAGTCTCAGCCTCCCTCTTTCACCTTGCACAAGTCTCTCGGACCCCTGATCTAATCCCTCTGCCTCTTTGGTCATCTCCCGGGAGCCCAGAGCAGGAACTGACCCGGTGCAAAGGCTGCATCTAACCCTCATTCTAATGTCTGCCGCGAACTGATTGGCTGTCTGTGATGAGGAAGGCCTCTTTGCAGACGCCCAGGAGTGCAGGCTGCCAAGGAGACAGAAGGCTCTGGTCCCTTTGCACCTCTGTTTCCTTCCTTCACGGGCCACAGTACTTAAATGTGTTGAACATTCCTACTAAAAGACCATCTCAAAGTCCTCTTCACTAGAACATCTGGCCAAGTCAGCACCATCATCCCTACCAAGAGAACCTTTTGGGTTTTACTTTTTAAATTTTCTCTTTTGGGAATCAGGGGTAATTCTGGGAGTGTGTCTCATTTTTTCTGGGTGCTGAGGGATGAATTCAGGGAGAAATCTTGAGCTCCTGATCATACTCAGCTTGCAAGAGGGACAAGAGTGGCTTTCTTAGAGAATTTCCTACTAGTGGGTGTGGGTAAGTGCACAGGGGTGCTGATGTTCTGGTCAGCTGAGAAGGAACACATTTGAGTGTGTTTAGGGTCCTGAAGGCAGCTGCTTATACCACTAACACAAGGGACCCAGAGGGCTGGGGATATAGCTCAGTGGAATAAGCGCTTGCCTAGCAAGCGCAGGGTCCTGAGTTCGATCCCCAGTACCGCAAAAAAAAAAAAACAAGGGACCCAGAACCAGGGTCACCCTCTCACGGCCATTGTCTGCAGGCAGGATTTCCATAAAAGAAAAACATGCTGTCCTCAGGCAGCTGTGAGTGGGACAGGACTGAGGTTTGGGGCAAGGAGAGGTGGAAGAGACAAAGTATCAGGTGGCAGAGCTGACTTCGGAGTCAAGCAGACCTGGGTACCAATCTTGGGTCGTATCATCCGGTAGCGGTGCGACCTTGGGCCGTTCAACTTCCTAAGTCTGTTTCTTCATCTGTAAAATAAGATTCCTCCTTAAGAGAGCTGTTGCCAGCACCTGGCACACAGAAGTTACCCAGGAAGCCACTGCTCCTTTCCTCCTTGTCATGGCACACAGAGCATCAACCATGGGATGAGCCCATCTTGGGGAGAGAAGAGAGAGTTGGACAAAAACTAGAGTAATGTCCATTAGAGGGACAAAGCTCTGCCATGTAAGGCTTGAGCTTCCTAGCAGTATTGGCTGAAATCTTGGCACCTGCCAGGGACCTTAGCATTCTTGTATCTCCACTGACCTACAGGGTCCCTGTCTTTGGAAGTTCACACTCTAATTCCTCCTTAACCTCAGAGGGAATCCCTGTCACTCCATAGAATAAAACATGAATCTCTCACTTGTATGTGCAACTTCAGAGTTTGCAATAAATGTTAATGTCTGCGGCCTCCTGAAGCCCTCCCCTCACCCGTGAGAGGTTGGTGGTTCTAGAAGCCCATTTTCCAGATGGGGAAACCAAGGCTCAGAGCTAGGTTAGTAGAACACACAGATAGGACTCCATCTGAGTTCTCTGCCCCTTTGGGGTCAGGACAGACTCTGGCATCTACCCTTTAAAACATGTGCCCAAGGTGTTCATCCTGCATTCAGGATGTGGTCGGAGACCTGGAACTGGACTTGCAGAAGTGGTGGCAGCATTGAGAGCCTGGGGGAGGGGCCCTGGGGGTTCCTAAGGGACCTTGGTCTTGTGGGTACTTTCTGAAGTGCACTGTGCTTGGGACCTTGTAGACTGCCAGAACTGGGTGCAACCTAGTGACCTGCAGCTCCAGCAGTGAGGGTTAGAAGGACTCCAGTAGCCTCCAGATGTGTGATACCGGGCCAGTGATGTCACCTCCACCTTGTTACATCTCAGCTTCCGTATCTGTAAGGCCCAGCTAATCACCTTGTTGCACACCATTGCTGTCACAGGTGATATTCACAAAACACCAGTCACCCAGTAAGGGCTTGGGTGACATTGACTGGGATGGTGGCTGTGGTTTAAGAATATCAGGCTTGAAATGGAAAAATCTATGTGAATATGACTGCATCCATTCCCAACATGGATCCTGTTTCCACACATGTAAAATGGGACCAATCTTACCTCCTAATCCAGATAAATGGGAACAATACATGAAAGAACGTCTGTGAACATGGGTCAAACTGTAAGGACAACAGCCCACTGGCTACTTTACTTGATCCCATTTCAACCTCATAACAGCTCCTTGCAGTTGCTATTGTTAGCCCCACTTTACAGATTCTGAATCTGAGGTACAGGGAGGTTCAGAGCATACCAGGGAAGTGACCAGGCTTGGATCTAACTAGGCCTGCTGGAAGTCTCAACCAATAGTATCACAAGTGTCCAGAGGAATTTCTTCCTCTCTTCAGAGCTCACCATATGCAAAGTTCTACCTCCATTATTGCATTTGACTACCACAAGCACCGAGTGAGCAACTCAGGCAGGAATAGGAGCTGGAGCTCAGAGGGACCAACCGGTAGGCCTGACCCACATTGTTACCTCACACTAAGGAACTCTAACACAATCTTCCAAATCCCAGTCAAGTGCTCAAGCTATCTCCATCTCAGTGTGATGCTGTGATACTGTCTGTCCCTCTCACTTCATCACGAAGGGCAGGAGCCAAGGCCCCAGGGCTGGAGGAGAGAAGGCTGAGGGGGTTATGGGGTCAGAAGGACAATAGGGGTGCATTTTGTGAAGTTGGACCAGAGTAGTGAGTTAAATGAGGACGAAGTTGATGATGGGCTGGCCTGGTGGGAAGCTAGGAGCAGCCAGAATGGGCCATGTCCCATGTCTTCTCTGGCATAAGCTTTCTCTCCTGGCCTTTGTAAGTAGGGCAACCTGCTGTCAGAGCTGGCAGAGGCAGGAGGACAGTGGTGGGCCCCTTGGACCAGGACAAGATGAGAGTCCCAGGACTCCAAGATCTGAGTAAGAATTGTGAGGATGTCAGCTGGAAGAGCAGCTCCAAGACCAGAGGGACCCATCAGCCACAGTGAGGCCATCTGCTCCACCCTTGACTCTGAACCTCAAGCCAAGCATGGCGGGAGATTGGGAAGCATCTCCATCTTCAGGGACCATCAAAATGGGACATACCACAGCCATCCCTCTTTAGGCATTCCACGGCTTGCCACCCCACCCTGCTAGAAGTCTTTCCTGATGTCTAACCTGCTACATTACTAACTCATTTCCTTCCAACTCTTGGAGAGCATCTGATGAGATTCCATCCTCCCACTTGGAGGCTTGCCCTCACCCTCAGAACAGATGCTGTGACAGCAGGGAAGGGAGGAGACTTCTTCTAGGTCCCCAGATACAAGGGACACAGCCAGGACCAGAACTAACACCTCCCAAATCCTGGCATTTGCCAGTAGCACAGGACTCAGGAATGAGGCTCAGATGACCAAATCCTTGCCATGCATCGACCTCTCCACAACCTTACTGCAGGCCAGAGGCTCCTCAGTCCAGGCAGGAGTGGGTGGACAGGGCGGGGCAGAGGCACCTGGTTGGCTCTGGGCTATTTCACTGCCAATCCATCTTTCCTGACCCACCTCTTCTTTCCACCTACTCCAAGGTTGCCTCTAGGGTTATCTTTTGGGATTCCCCATTCCCTTCCTATGCCATGAAACAGGCCCTCACCCCAGGCTGCCATTGCTGCCACCTGGCTGTGCCTTGGCAGCACCTGGGGGATCCTATTCAAAGAATGCCTGGAGCTTCCAGATACTATGGTGCTGGGGCAGCATGGGAGGAAGAACTGAGAAGAGTGGGGCCTGGCTCTGAGGCTCTGGTTCCAAGCATTTCCTGGATACTAGGAAGTAGCAGCCTGAAACATGTTTATATGCTTTGCCCGAAGTTGCTGAGGTCACTGTGGCTACAGAACAGGAACTAAAACATGCAAGGCCCCTTGTTCCCAATCCAGTGCTCTCTAAACCTCAGGTCCCATGGGTGGAGAATGTGGCCCCCGGTGAGTGGGACATTTTTATGGTTTCCTGAAGGACTCTGCCCCCTCGGACCCTCACTTGGTTGGGGCTGAGAGTTAGAGAGCCCTGAGGGTTCTGCCTTTGGCCTCCCCTGGGTCTTCTACAGGCCCAGCCAGTGATGCCATGAAGAAGGGCCCCATCTGTGCTGAGCAATGTTGCAGCCAGCTCACGGGTGGCTACATCTTGGACTCTGATAGGTGCACTGTTGCTAAACAGAGCCCCAGGAAGACGAAGAAGGACCCCACCTGAAGAATGTGCACAGTCGGGCAGCAGTGGCAACACAGCTTTACAGCCCGAGGCAGGCGCAATTTCAGATCCCAGCCAAGCTCCCTCCTCTGACCACCCCTTCCTAAAACCATCCCCTTGGGGGGCAGACTGAGCATGTTACAGGCTTTCACAGCTGGAAGGACTTAGAAAGCCCTGCAATCCAAGCCCTTTCATTTAGCAATAAGGCAGTGAGTCTCAGAGACAACTTATGATTGGCCCAAGGTGACAAAGGCCAGTAGAGGACAGCCCCAGGTGGAGGCT
>PVLD010015014.1:0-50190 GCA_004027595.1 Dinomys branickii
ACATCATATCACTCTGATATATGTGCACCCATGTTTATAGCAGCACAATTTGTAATAGCTAAAATGTGGAAGCAACCCAAGTGCCCATCCACAGAAGACTGGATTAAAAAACTGTGGCATTTTTATATAATGGAATATTATTCAGCTACAAAGAAAGACAGTTTTGGGGACTTTGTAGGCAAGTGGCCAAAACTGGAGTCCATACTCATAAGTGAAATAAATCAGCGGTACATGTGCAGGCAACGTATTGTATCACTGGTGTAAGAACCCAAGGGTGGGAATATAAGCTAACAGACATGAAGGAAATCTGTTCAAAAACAAAGAACAGATGGGACAAGGGAAAGGAGAAAAGAAAGAGACAAAAATATGTGTATGTATATATGAATATACATATATGCAGGAGATCTAACATGGTTCTACTATTGTATTATATCACTTAATGCTAAGGAATAATTGATGCCGGGTTATTTGATCAATCTTGTATGTCTGTATGTGTTATCCTGAATACACACTTCGAAGATATCAGTATGCAATGCAGCAACTATTGTTGGTTTTTTCTTTTTTTTTGTCTTTGGTTTTTTGTTTTTTGTGTTTTTCTGTTGTTGAGAGGATTGTCTGACCAATTTTGTATGTCTGTATCTGGGTTCGTATTTATACACTTTGAAGATATCAATAAGTAAAGCAACAACCACTGTTGAGTCCATGTCACCTTGTTTGTAGATCAGTTTTGATTGTACTATTTTTATGCTAATTTGTGTCTGTTTGTTAATAGGTTTTGTGCTTTTATTTAAAAAAATAAAATAATATAAATAAAAAGTAGGCATACCTTCAAAAATAATTATAAAATGATAATATAATAAATATATACTCAATATCAACATCAAAAAAAAAAAAAAACTTTTGTCAAACAGTTGCCCAGGCAATATCTCTACTGCAAAACAGCACAGATCAGGACAGCAGCATGAAATGATATTCCCTCTTCTAATCCCAAATGGCTTTCCACTTTTGTTACCTCCTTATAAACCCCAAATTCGAAATTTCTGCTATCACAGCAAGTTTATCTACCCTTCCTTGTAAATATTCAAAACACTGAGTTAAAAAGAAGGAACTGAGTTTGAGTCTTGTCTAGGCAGCCTGGACTCTAGATATTGTTTCTAGAATAGGCACTATACTAAAATTATAGATTTTAGATTAAAAACATGACCTTTCCTGTAGCTCCTATGATTCACCAATCCATAAATCAAAATCAATTTCAAAGGTATTTACACTTCAGTAAATGACATTTATTTTTTATAGGCTGTATATAATTATTAAAGGGCACCTCTAAGGAAAAAAGACTCCAGCAGAGCTAAAAGAATAGTTAACCTACCAGTGAGATTATAGGCAACAAGTATGTAACCCTTCTTGGGATACATAGTGGCATATTTATGAGTGCTTTTTTTTAAATCATGGAAATTTCTACTGTCAGAGTCAGGCAGACTTGAGTTTAATTGTCAGTTCTGCACATAATAAATGATGTCACCTTTCTATGCCTCAAATTCTTCAAAGTAAAAGGGATGTAAAATAACCTATAGCCTGTGATTGCTATGTAAATAAATCATTGAGGCAAATGTCTACTAAAATAACTATGAGTGAGGTTTACTTTTTAATTACTTGAGTGACTACTGGGTACAATTCTTGTGCAAATTAACAACAGTTAAAATAATCACTTAAGTCCTATCTAAAAGGCAGTTATAGTAACTCTTCAACCCATTATTCGTTTTCTTTACTATATGCAGGTAAACCCATGAAACATGAAATTGTTAAGTTTAACACAGTCATTAATAGTTTAGGTTCATAAGAAAATAATAAGTACGTAAGATATTGAGTAGTAAACCGTTAGCAGAGGATTTCTGTCCTATCTCTTCAAGAGAGGGCTGTTTTTCCCAAAGAAACAAGGGAGATGATGTGTTTAAATTTCTGTGTGAATATGGTAATAACAGCACTGCTAAATACATTAATGGTGTTTACTAATGGGGGAGATTTAACTAAAGAATGCTAATAGCAGGATGTACCTGGCCCACTTAGGAACTTCGTGGTAATCACACATGAACCCTACATAGTTTTGAATGTATGACTTGAAATATATTGTAACTACCAATGGATGAAAGGCCATGCTTCATGACACAAAGTGGTCTGTTATATAAGTAGCAAAGTCACAGCCACGTTTTACTTAGGCATCTTGAATCTTAGTTCTGGGATTGGAATCAGATTTTCTACATAAACAGATTTTTTAGTCAGTTGTGATTATTGGTTCCCTTAAAATAAATACGTATGCTAGGTAATATTTCTGATGCTTGTGAGTCCAATTGGACAATAGAATATGAAGCGTGATTAAAAAATACAGGCATGGAGCTATATCTTATGTATCTTTCTGTGTGTTAGGAAATGCACTACATTCTCCAAAAATGTCACTAAAGGAATCATACCAAATCTTATGATTTGGTGGACTCCTGACTGTTACTAACTTATTTTTATCTTTTTATTCAGTGAGTTTATACTCAAGGAAAGCAGACCCCATGGAGATCCATACCTTCCAATTAAAAACGACCCCTAATGGTAAATTAAATCCAAAAGCTTGATTTGGTGGATCAGTTATAATAGCTGTCATTTCACCTGACATCAAACACACTGTGCTTGCTCCTGATTTCACCACTCAACATCTATGTTCTTAAACTACAACTGCAAGTGTCCCATTTGACATTTGAGTAGAGGATACTAATGATGTTTTGCCATTATTTGAGGTCCAAGATTATCCACATAAATAATACATTTTCCAAATTCTCTGAGAAAGGGGACATGATTTAAGAAAACATATATGATATAAAATTTGATGTAGCATATATTTTATTATAAAAGTTATTCTACTGATATATTTCATTTAGAGGATAGTTCCAAGCTTTTGAATACATTTTTGAATCCTCTGGTTTCTAGCAGTTTGACATAGAAAGATTTTTAGAGTTATAATGAATATATCAGAGTCCACAGGGGGAAAATGATGAACTGAGAGTAAAGTGCTGTTGTTCTGGTTGTTTAGGATGTTATAAACTATCTTAAGGGAAATGGATTTTATAATCCTCCTTATTTGCTTTAGATTTTAGACCCAGTGTCACTCATAAATCTCCTACTTTCTTAGGGCCAGAGTCTATCTTGTCATGGAAGAAAAATTACAAAATAAAATCTTCTTTTCTGATGCTAGTGGGAGTCTTTTAGATAAATCATTTGTTGAAAGAAACCTGACAAGCATAAATGACACTCAAACAAATATGAAAAAATACAATTTCTTCAACTTTTCTTGGTTTCACTCAGAGCAAAATATAAATATCTATACCTAAGTCAAGTTAGAAGTACTCAGAAAGAAAGTTAATGCTCATCACTTAGTATTATGTTTCTTTGAAGGTTATGTTATCTGGGTGTCAAACATTATTTTATTAAAATTTTATATTAAGAAATATTAATAAAATTATTTAATTTAACTGAAGCAGGATATTAAACTTGCTCTTGGGTGCACAAATGAACTTTAGTGCCTGGGATTTATATTGTTTTATATTGAAGTATGATTATGATTATATTGAAAACTTAGATAAAAATTACATTCAAGGCTCAAGTTTTGCATGTATTTTTTACACTAAGTTTTCAGTTAAGCTACACCATTACGGACTTCAGGAAATCCTATGTCTTAAGAGAGATATTCATAAACCAACTCAACTCACCTTTTTCTAACTTTAGAAAATAAATATTATTCTTCAATTTCTACTTGTTTCCTTTTTTGCTTATAGAAAGATTTGCTTCTCTGATCATGTGAAATAATTCTAAATATACTTACAGTAAAAACCACTGTCACTTTACCCCTGTGCAATCTATTTCTCTTCATCTTTCATAATGAAAAATCTTTCTCACTGTTTAAGATATTTATATAAATGTATAGAGCAAACACGTGCTCTATATTCAACTACAACAAATGTTGAACGTTCATCACCTAATGGAAACATAGACACATTTCCTACTTTATAGATTGCATTATATGTGGGGTTCCATACAAGAAAGCACAGAGTTATACTTCTAGTGATATGCTACAAGGAGGCTTGTGGAAGACAAGATGGAAAAAAACAAGCTGGTTTGGGTAGAAATTAGTCATATGAAAGGTATATCAAAGAGCATAAAAGATCCAGAATTGAATAAATGCTTGAAAATGCCTAAAGACCTGAAAGAAACTCATTGTGGTTGGATAGGAGAGTGTGGGATTTAATATACTGGTAGGTGAAGAAGGAGACCTGAGCAGAATCCAATGGAAGAGAATCTTGTAGTGATCTTTCACAAGAATGAATCATTTCACAACAGCAACTAGGAGACATTAATAGACTTTAACCAGGAGTAAACTTGAAACAATGAGGACAAATAAGTTTGAATGAAAGGATGCCTAAATCCTTATGATAATTCCAACTGAAGCAGTCTACATAATGTTATCTATCAAAAAACAAAATACTTTAATGCAGAAATAGAAGTAACATACTATGAAGTCTAAGGGGAATAAAATATTTAGGAAAATTATGTGGCACTGAATTGATCAGATACTTTAAAATCTTTTTTTCTTTGACAAAGACAGCATTTAGCAGTTTAGGTTCTTCCATTTTCTGATTTCCAAGACACCATTCTCATTTTAATTTTCTTTCTCCTCGCGTGCTTTATTGCAAGCTCCCATTTTTTTGTCCACACATACTAAAGATTTGTCTGTGATCCCTTAGACTTAGCATTTCATGTTCCCTTCCTTGGGGATTTCTCACATCTCTGGATTTACCTATGCTCATAGGCAGAGGAATCCACATTTTGTGTCACTACAATGTGTCTCTCGGGTGAGTTAGACCTGTTCACTCCAGGCTTACTGAAATTGTCAAGTAACTGTTCCACCAGCATTCGTTATATTATGCCTTCCAAGCTAAACATTCATTTTTATATTTCTGTTGTTATGATCATGATTTAGTTTTCTCAAGTCAGAACATTAAGCTTTAGCCAAAGGTCCTTCTTTGTTCTTCCCTCTCTTGCTCGGTTTTCCAGGAAGACTTGCTTATAAGACGATGTCCAATTTCTTGGAATCTACAGCATTTCCTCAAGGTTTTCACAGGGCTAGGTTGAAAGCAAGGGTTCAATAAGTACTTTATGAATTAATGAAGGGTTTCATTTTCCCTCTGTCCAATTAGAGTGTATGTCCCATATTTCTCTTCCATACATATTAGTGCAACATCTCAATCAGTCTTTTGAAACAATTTTCCTTCCCTAGCTCATCCTTCAAAGTGAATAGAGAACAGTTTTTATAAGTCTAAATATAATTGCTTTAATCATCCTCTTAAAGTTAATCACCATCTCTCTTTCTTTAAAAATGCACTAATGACTACTTAGCATATTTAATACTCCCTTTGATGATGTTGTTAACTGCTTCTCCAGTAGACACTTTGAACATCTCCATAGATTGAAAAATCTCTTCTCAGTCCAGGAATCTCCTACATCTCCTCAGCCTCACTCAGTTGTCTCCCCAAAGAAATATCCAAGCCCCTCTGCCTAAAATACAGAAGCAAATACTTTGCGCTTCTCATCATTTTATTGGGTAGTTAAACTTTACTGTCTTTCTGCTCCATTGGGAATTTTTGCAGGATAAGAATTTTGAAAAATATACTTCCTGACTTCCCATATTTAAAATAAGTAAAATTCATGTGAGGCCCTCAATAACTGTTGCTTTAGTAAAATAATCAATGTATTTACCTATGAAAATATAGTTTATTTGCACTTATAATAGCAGAACAAAGGTAAGAAAATATTATTTGAATAAAGAAAATGTTTCACTAGGAATATTACACAAGGAAAAAGTGGGTTAAATTTTACAAAAACCTGGAAAAGAGTTATCAGAAGGAATTCTGTTCATCACAGCGAATAGCAATCTACTGAGGTTACAGCTTCCCACAATTACATTCTTCAGAGGGAGCCATCTGAGAATTGCCAGTAAGAATGACTTTTTCTCAGGTTCTCTCCATTAATAATGAGCTCATAAAGTCAGAGAGCAAAAGCTTTTAAAGACCATCTTCTTAACAAGAGGAATAGATTACTTCATAAAGATATTAGAAATTTCCACAGGGATACATAAAATAAAGCTTACTGCCTGTCAGTGCTTTATTTATTTATTTATCTATTAGTTAATTAATTAATTTTATTCATGAGCATCAGCAAATTTCAAAATGTAACACAGAATGCTAATACTTCTGTAGTACTAGTAGTTAGTATAGCCTTAAATGGTATTGAAGACCTAATGATCTTGAATATATTCATTTATGCACAATTTATTCATGTTTTTAAATTATTCATTATGTAAAATTTAATTTGAATGTATGAAAGCAATAATGAGTACTATTGTTTAAATATAAATGTTCAGAGCTTTTCAGAATAAAACCAATATTAGTTTTATGCTGAGATGGAAAATGCTCTTCATGTGACAAATCCTTTTTCTTTTTTGATGAAGGGGAATTCCAAATAAATAATGAGTTCATGTAAATTTTTCAAGCAGGCTGAGAAATTCAGACATTGTTTTAAAATCACAGTAGAGGCTTAGAGCAGAAATTCAAGACTGCTTAAGTCTTTACTGACACAGAATAAACCCTATACCCCATGAATTAGCTTAAAATTCTAAATAACTTTTCTTTACTAAAAATTAATATAACTTGTATGTACTTCCTCTATTGATTATATTTAATGAGATATTTGATCTAAAACAGGATATAAAGCAACAGGAAATTGGACAGAAAAATAAAAGCAATCACCCCTTACCTAGCAGAGATGTATTCCAACATTCAGTGGATGTCTGAAATCATGAATAGCACAAAACACAGTAATTTATTATAGTTTCCACATTAGCTAAGGACTTATTTTGCACTATGTTTCTAACATTTTTATTTTGAAATAAAGCTGTAAGAGTAGTGTGAATGTTTTCCTTCCTCACAATTTCATGGATAGATGTTTTTCCTACCATAGATCTTAGCAATCTCAGCACATGATATTTTCTCTTTCTTTATTAAGTGAAAAATTTTCACTTTTTCACTAACAGAAAACACTTTTTATATCAGATTTCAGTAATACCACTCTTATGCTTTGGGAATCATTATTAAGTGCATGTAGGTTTCTTGAACTCTACCTCTGATTCAGTGCAGCCGACCTGCTGTTCAAGATGGCAACTAGAAACAAATGAATGAGCGTACACCGTGTAGAAAAAGTAAATGATTCACATTCTAGGAAAGATGGAGCAGGACAATGAGAGATTTTATTACCCTATTCAAAATGGCATGCAATTTAAAACTTACAGAATATTTATTTCCAGAATTTTCCTTTTAATATTTTCAGAACACAGTTAACCACACTATGAGTGAAATCACAGAGAGCCAACCTACAGATACGGGGGTATTGCTATATAATTGTTTAAACGTGCGTTTTAATTTTTACTTAGAGACTTTCCTAGAATTCAAAGGCAGCCTGCTTCCAATCTGAGAAGCCCCCAGACAGCCCATGCTTTAAACAGAAATAGTGAAAGCGCATCTCATCTCTACTGCTACCTGGGGCCACTGAAATCTCTACATTGTGTGTATGTTTATTTTGGGAAGTGTTATATAGCTCTACCCAACTGAGACATCTGAAGACAGAAGAATCATTTGCATTTCATCCTTGAAGACTGTGGGCCAATACTAGTAGAGAATTTTCTTCTGGCAAATTCAGACGCCATAAATTCAAGAATTCTATTAGCAGATTATAACAGGCACACTGTATTTCCAACTTTTCCTTTGGGAAAAACTGAATTTTTTTTAAAAGAGAAAATATAGGAATGTTGGGATCCCTCCCAATGCTCTTTCCCTAACCAGTATCAAATTACTTTGGTTGCCTTGGAAATCAGGCTTGATCTTTGTTTGGTTCCAAGGTCAACTAACACAGTTTGAAATCAAATAAGTTAACAACAAGAAAAAACCCGTATGTGTAAACAGGTGTATTTTTAACATATACATTTACAAATTCTTGACAAGATTCCAGAATGGCTCCACCATTCAAAGCTGTTTCTCAGGACATATAGTGTCATAATATTTAAACTCTCAGAATAAAACAAACAGTTTGAAATATGTCACATAATTACTTTTGAAGCAATCTATGGACTCTCCAAATCTATGAATATTTAGTGCCATGTTAAAAATAGCAATAGACAGTTGTGATTGTACTATTTTTTATGCTAATTGGTGTCTGTTTGTTAATATGTTTTTGTACTTTTATTTAAAAAAAATAGTAATAGAGATTCTGTTTCAGGAATTTTAACTGTACTTTGCCCACTGTCAGAGACACAGAAACAATGTGTTATGTTTAATGTACTACTCAGAATACTCAGGAATAATTTATGCACAATACTAAAACAGTAGTATTTTTATTTATACGTCCATTAATTTCATTCTTTCTTTCAAGGCATGAGTGATATTTCTATGATAATCTATTCTATGTGATTTGGATTATATAGATAATAAACATCCTTTCTGGACTAAAAGCTAAGGAAAACCAGGGATCTTTTCCAACCCTATAATCTTTACAAAAAATAGGAGTAAAATATAAAACTGCATCACTTTTACAGTAGTTCTATTTCTGTAACTTTCGGTAATGAGAATAAGCACAGCATAGATGAAATAGTCACTTTACCACAGAGGCTGTCTCTGTCGGGAAGGTGTGTGTCTGTACGGAGCCCAGGAGCATAATGCCTTCGATTCTCCACGGCACTGGAAAATGACATACCTCATCTGCTAATCAGTACTATTCAATAAGTACATGTATCAAAGGATTATTACTGCTTGGGAAATGAGAGATCCACGACAGATTGTACAATTCACTTAGGATTATTTTTACACTGTAAAATCCCTAGAAATCTGAGAGAACACTCACGATAGCCAGGTAAGTATCCAAGTTATGGCTAATAAGAACGATCAGCTGTGAATAGTTTCTCATGTTTTGTTCAGTATAGAAATGGAATGGATAAAAATATCACATGAAATACAATGATTTTAAAAGTGTATCAAATAATTGAAAAAAATATAACCTATTAATATTCATTTGATTATATACTTGCTATGAAACTATAGATCAACCAGGCTAAATCAAGGCTAAATCCTTGAAAAATCAGAATGCCATTACCCTTTAATAGTTACGATAAGATATGAAACCTAAAGAAAGTGATATTCAGTTTCACTATGTGTGGATATAGCCCATTTCTTATTGTTTATTAAAACATTTTTTTCTAAAATAAATGTTATAGAGAATCACTAGGGATATCATTTATGTGTTTCTTCTAAAACCTAAGTTTGAATCTTTCAATAACTGTATATGGCAAATATTTTCACAAATGTTTTCTTAGTCATAAAGATCTTCCTTTCTTATTTAGAATTCTGGTTCCATTAAAAAATCAGTATACATCAGAGAACTGCCCTGTTTTTAAAAATGGGTAGTTAATTTCTGAGCTAGATGTAGAAATTTATCAGTTATAAGGAAATAAATAACAACATATTTAAGACATATAGTTCAAAAAGATATTGCATCATACTCGCACAAAAAAGTCAACAGGATTTCCCAATAAAACAAAGAAAGATCTATATTGTCTTGAAGGAGATAAAGCACTAGGTTATATGATATTTTATATCAGTTTATATCACTAAAATTCAATCCTAATGATAAATATTCCTATGTTTCATTCACTTATGTATTACAAACCTCTAGAACAAACAATCTATGCATAGGAAGTTCTTAATAGTGTTCACCAAACTAGTATGTTTTAGCCTTGGTTTTCTGTAAAAAAAAGTTGTTTCACTAATGCTTTCAATGGAATATCTTCTTCTCTTTTCTTCCATGTATTCTTTCAAAAGAATGAATTTTTTAAAAGCTGAATAACAAATAGAGTGAGAGAGAAGAAACAGTTAAAAACAAAGGCAATGTCTGATGAACAAAAATGAACAGAAGGAATCCAAGCATTATCCTGTTCAATTCCAATAGCGGAAATTCTCATTCAAATTTGATATTTTTTAACTGTATAATTTTATTATGCTTAAAAAAACCTCTCAGAAATGTATTTGGATCAATTAGTTACACTATTATAAACACAAGTAGCTTCAAAGTTAAGAAATAAGTAATATATTTAGTGAATTACTTTGCTTACATTCTAGGATTTACTTAGAATCACTAAAATAGATAAAAGTCTTTAGTCCAAGAGAAATTTAATGATTACAGAACATCTTACTTAAGATATATATACACACACACACACACACTCGCGCGCGCGTGCGCGCGCTAGCTAAGATAATTATACTATTAATCTCTATCAGTTCATTGAAAGGAATGGTTTGTGCTTATATTGTTTGATCAGTTCTGCATGCCTATATCTTGTAAGCCGAGCAATTACTTTGAAGATAACAATATGCAATATGATAACCATTGTAAATTTCCTATTATCTTGTTTTGAAATTCTGTATCTTTGTTTTCCTTTTTTTTTCTCTTTAAAAGAAAAAAGAAAAAATTTCCTTTATTTGGGAGGGAGTTCTATTTAAGCCGACGCACAAACACCGGAAGTGTACCTGAAGTACATTCACCATAGAGAAGCCCTCCACAATTAGTGGGAGAATTCCACACTGACAGTAGCTTTGCAGCAGGACATCGCCAGCAGCCCCCTGTGCACCCGCTGAGAATCCGAGTCTGCCGCAGCTAAACAGCGTGCGTCATCTCTAACATTTAAAGCTTGGGTGATGGAGGTTGGGGTCAACCATTTCAGCTAAATTTAAGAATAATCACAATACTAGAGGAAAGTAGTGAAGCACATAACTCAAAATTTAAAATGAATAATTATCAATTATAGGGCTGATATCATTGGTCACTGAGGTAACTCTCTAGCAAGGGACTGGTCATCTTTACATCAGATGTCTCAACCTATAGCTAGCTATAAATGTGCCCTTTCCTTCAACATGAGAAAAATTCTTAAGCACTGAGAAAATATTTGGTGTTTCTTAGTGTTCTCTTATTTAGAGCAAATCAAGTAATTATTACAGACTATTAAATCATGAATGGTACTTTTACTACATTTAACATGTTAAGCTGGTGAACTTGTAAGTATATGTAATCTATATAAGCTATAAAATTAAAGATCCCAAATAGAAATATAGTAATAAAGAAACACATCACCCAATGACAGAATGTTTCTCCAGAATGCATTTTGAAATATTTAACAACAGTGTTTCAAAAGAGTATAATAACAAGTCAGTACTCCATTTTCCTTTAAGAGGCAATTTTGAAGGGCGGTACAGAAGTGCTAGGGTATTTACACCATAGTTCGATTTTCATAAGAAGCATTGACAGTTTAATACCGATACAAAAAGTGATGGTATTTCGGCATCATGGTAGCAATTTTATGGTAGGAAGTTTGTGTTTTTATTGCTGGCATAAATCGTGGGTTCAAGCCACTCGAAGGAATAAATTATATCTCAACAGGAGTTTATTAGGTTAATAAAACATCTTCTGTCTTTTTCCTTATTTCAAAGGATGACTACCTCTCCTCTCGGTAACTGTGGTTCACATACTGCGGTTCACACCAACGGCCATAGTATGATGGCGACAAATGATGGCGACAAATACAAATATCAGATTAGCAGATTATTTTCTTACACACAAAAGCAATAGACACAGAGGGCCATCAAAGTACTCAAAGTTTTCCTAATTTATTCTGTGCTGCATCAGTATCATGAATATAATGTCGACTACCGATAATTCTCTTGACTGAAGCAACAGAAAGTTGGAAGACACACCTCTTATCGGTAGAGAAGTTTTTATTTGTTGAAATCCTTGTACTCCCCTTGGCGATCTCCTCCTTCTTCCTTTAGTGCATTATAACGAAGTAAATAATCATTAGCTAGATGCAAAACTTTTCTTCTAAATATTCAATTATCAGGAATGAACGAACAAAGTTTCTATCATTTCTCCATCACTTGACACTGCTTCCACAGCAAGTACTTATTTATGCTCTGAATTTAAGCAGTTCTCCCAATGTAGAGAAATCAGCTTGTATGCAAATTAATATCATTACATCAACATTTTGTAGGCCATGTATATCATGTGATATCCTTAATACTCTTGTAAATGAATCAATAGGATTCATGTGTTTTCTCAAAAATCATAGAATTTCTTTGTAAATATTTTTGGCTTATTTTACAAGCTTTTCAATAACAATCTGATGTAGACTAGCTTGGTTTTTGTCACCTGTTACCTATTTTATTTCTTATTATAATGTATTACTTTTTACTGTGTCTTAGAAAAATAAATTTGCTTCCCTAAAAGATAATTAGGCTATTTGAAAAATTACATAAAAATATACAGGATCCTATGCCACTCTTTGGCAGTTTACTAAAAAGTACTACTCTAGAGACTGTTTAGGGGCGACTATATCATTACCTAGTAAATCCCATTTTTCAATATTTATGAATATCATCTCTATTCAGAGATTTACATTTTGTGGCCTTACGCAAATCTATCATGGTACCATATGCATGTGTCTCACTTTATGCATTCTATAGAGTGCTTCTCATGCAGATCTTTGAAATTACACTTTTTACTCATTATGGCACTTTGTTTTCAATAATTCTGTACTGTACTACTTTATTTCAGACCACACTTGCCACTTATCAAATATTAATTGCTTTTTTACAGTGTTTAGATTTTGTTTGTGGGAGAAATATGTTCAATGAGTGTAGAATATGGCGCAGCTGTGGGTACCCTGCTCTTCATTGTTTGCCAACGGGAAATATAATGAATATTTTCAGGATAACATTGTTTTTCTGATACTGGGGTCCAACAGTTGGACTCTCAGTACCTCACCTACTGCTGTTCACAGTGTAGGCTTCAGGCTCAGCCCTACAACCGCCATTTGGTTATTCATTCCTCCTTCTTAAGTTTATTGGTACAATTTAGATATACATAATAATCACACTGAACTGATTATTTTGCCCCCAAAAATTATGCACTAATGAAGGAAGAGCAGCAAAAAGAAGAAGCTGATGTCTGAGATAGCATCCTGACTGGAAAGCATCAAATTTTAGATTGTCTACCTGTAGACACGTTGGATATGAAGAATATGAAACTTCCAAATATTTAAAGCTCAGTTTTTTAGGTTTTATGTTGTGGCAAAATCCCCACAAAGATAATTATTATGCACACGGTCTTCCAACTTCTAATTATAGTGATAATTAACAATATAATATGTGTCCTGATAGAATATTATATATGAAATAATAATTTCATCAGAGAGTTTCCCTCAAAAAAGATAATATCTACTGCTTTAATTCATAGACATAGAAAAAATGAAAATAGTATTTTTCTTAGTTCATTGCAGATTATTAAGAAATAAATGAACATAGCTTTTTCTTTTTAATACTGGGTAGTCATAGTGTAGCATGAGAAATCATTTTTAAAATCCACTTTAAAGTGTTGTTTCAATCAATGCCTTCCAGTGGAAATATCCACTCTTTTAGAAAAATTCTAAGCAAATCTCTTTATAAAAACTACTTAAGTTAAATACACTCTTTGCCAGCAGTGCAGGTTGCTACATTCAAACAAAAGACTTGGAAAAACTTGTAACAAATGGAAAGAGTAGCTTTCTAGCAAAGAATGCAAAGAGCTTCAATTCTGCTTCATGTAGATTTTGTACCTACAGTATAAGGGCACTTTAAATTACTTTTTTTTTTATTCTTGTACCATTGGGAAGGGAAGGTACTTTCAATTCTTACAGTATTGGCAGTCCAAGACTTTATGGATGCCAGCCTCAATACTAGGGTATAACTTTAAACCTGAAAATATAGAGTGGCCAGAGCAATACCACACGTGGATTGGAAAACTTTCCCATTTGGTCAAGGAGCATCTCATATGATATGAGTGGAAAAATTGACATGACAAGATGGACAATATTGCTTCTGTGGATCTTAAACACTAAATCAGAAAAAATGGCATATAAAAGTAACAGAATTCTATTAAAATGAAATATAATATTTATGTCATGTTAAAAAACAATTCTGGACAGCAAGAGATAGGCAGATAAAAGGGCTTTAAGAAAAAAATTTAGTTTACATTCTCCACACAGTGAAGTGAATTAGATTTCAGAATGCATTTTTACTAATCTTAGATACCAAGAGAATTAATTAGTAGGCTTCTCCTTGAGGACAATCATCTTAGTGTACCAGGGTATTAAAATAAGACTTTTCAAGTTGTCTGAGTTTTGTCTGAGGCATTACATATCAAGAAAAAAAGAAAAGAAATTAACATTCTGTATTTTCTGAAATAATGAGCCTGTCCTTAAATGCAGTAGTCACAGAGGACTAGTGCCCTGCATACCTGCTAGGCTTAGCTTAACCAGTTCTCACTAACTACCCCTTTAGAAAAGCTACTAAATTGGTGAACTGAGACATTAATGGAGCGTTTACTTGAAGAAAATTGTCAACCGTCTATGGCATTTAACTTCCACCAGGTGCTCATCTGTATTTGTGTGTGTGGTGGCAAAAAGCAAAATTTAGTACATCCACAGAACTATTCACATCCTTGCTATATTTTGTAGGATCTGATGATGTAGGTCCCTGAATCCAAATAGCCCATGGAAAAATCTGTGCGATGACAAGTGATTCTATGGCACAGTAAGAAGGTGACTAGAAGAACAAACTGTGTTCCCACCCAAGGCAAGGTGAAGGCACCTGTACTCCCTCATGGAGATACATGTGGAACTTTGCGGAAGAGAGCCTGTAAATATTCTGGAGGAGATGATAGTGCGTTCCCCACAGTGGAAAAAGCTTGCATGATTTCCACCTCTGAGAAGCAGTGTTTGGGAGTGATTTTTCAGAGGATAGGGAGCATGACATCCTTGCCACCAGGCTGTATCAGAAATTCCTGGTGAGGGGAGGGTTTCTCTAAGAAACTCCCAAAGTTGCCTCACAGGAAGTTTGGCCAAGCACCTTTGACAAGGAAGAAGTTTAGAACTAAGTAGACGCATATGATTCTGCGTTGGGGGTTGATTTATTTATTTATTTTTTGCTTTTAATATTTTATAACTACTTTTATTTTTCTCAAATTTTTCAAAATCGCTCATTTTAGCATTAAGTGACAGGCACTCTAGCAAGTGGGTCAGCACATACCTTGAGAGCAGTCGCTTCCTCCTCATTTCCCTACGAACTTTCCCACTATTACTACTTGAGTGGGAGTAGGTTAATTTGGATGAGATTAGCTTTGACTTTAGACTGGGAGGGAGTTGGCATAACCTGAAGAGGGAGTTTTCATTATTATCTGAGGATAATGAACAAAGGTGTAAGATCTGCCTGAAATACTGCCCCGATGAAAGAGACTCGTCATAACAAAGACAACAGTGCAACAGAATGAAAGTGTTTGTCCATTGTGTCCTACATAATCTCGCTCATAAATTATTACATTTCTATTAGCATTGAAACAAATGTTTGTGTTTAAAAATAAAGAGTGGCCTTACATCTACGTATGATGAGTAGATGAATGATGCATTCTTACTTTCTTAGGATGAAAAATATTTCATTCTTAGGATGAAAAGTATTCATAAGACAGAGAGTTTAGCATAAATAAAGCAAATTGCCTCACATCTGCTCTTGAAATATAAACTCCAAAATTACATTCATTTAGCAAAGAAAAACATCTACTGTTTGTAACCATCTTTTCCCCTGAAAAATTTTATGACTGAATAATTAGCAGCACTTTATCAGTTCTTCCTAGCAGATAGTTATTACACATACACTTAAGAATATTACTGTAGTTAATATAATTCTGCTAATGCTACATTTCAAGATAAACTATGTGTGTGCAGTGGACAAAATATCAACCAGATATAAAACTTTATTTGAACCTACAATTATCATCCCCCATTATGCAGCAACAGGCCAAATTTATGAAATAGTTTCATTATAATTTAGGGTAGTGTTTTAACATTATTTCATTACCATTTAGAGGGATTTTTCAAATAATGTTTCACACTTGCCAAGCTAGGAATTTAATATGAATATCTTCAAAATGAGGAAAATTGTAGCAAATTTTAACTTATATACATCCCCAAATATTCTCTGATCAAACAATAAAGAGCCTTTCTAAGTCTCCATTGATTGAATGATCACCCCTCTTTTCTTTTTTCTATTTTTTTACTGCACAAACATGCACACACCATTAATAAGTTTACGTACTACTTTGAACTGTCCACCGATCAATGTTTAATATATGTTGTATTATTTTTCTTACCTTGTTTTTGAACTGAACAATTAAGCAAAACTTCTTAGCCTTTCCCCTTTGCCAGCTTTACTCTAGAACTTAAAAAACAGATCTTTTCTTTAACATGGAAATCCTAAATGTAAGACTCACTTTCTTCTATTACTGTGTGTACTAAAACCATAAGGAAACCATTACAATGCTCCGTGGTTACTTTTTTCCTATCTGTTTAATGAGCATGGAGTAACAAAAGACACTCTTCCAACCTCTTAGAGGAGGGAAATAGGTGAGCTGATGTCTAATGCGCTATGGTCGTGAGGAGTAAATGAGGGAAAATAGAACAGACCTTGAAAATTTGTATATATTTTTGTAACAATAATTTGAAGCAATATATGAGAAGGCCATGATGTACTTTTAAACTGCCATGTATTTCCTGTTTAATTATGTGTATGTTTACTAATAACAGGAGCTGTGAGAACAATAAGTGAGTTACATGTATGTAGAATCACCATTTGTTTGATGAATTCTGAGAACAGGAATTTATTCCTATTTGTATTTGAATTATCTGCTTAAGTGTGTTTACTTTATAGGAAATAATGCCTTTACTTATTAAAAGAAAAAATTGTGTGTCATTTCTCGCTGTCAAAATGAATTTATTGTAATAATCATTATTATTAGTTTAGTGTGGCAGTAAGGGTAATTTGTTGAACTGTATGACGTACTGATTATCTCCAGAACAATCAAGATACTCAGTTGCTACAGTTATGGGAGTTTTTGGATTAAATACAACGGGGCGTTCTGGACTGAGATACCTGGGGGCAAAATGAGCTTGAGCAGCCAGTAGGTAGTGTGACCAATATTTCACTGCACTGTGTCTTAGTTCCCGTTATTGTTAATTACAAATATTTTCATTGCCAGTCTCACAGAAATTATGCGACTATGAATCAGCCCCATGAAGATATTTTCAAGTGACTTCATACATGACCTACACGTTGTTATTTCAAAGCATGAAAAAACAAAAACTAGCGTTATAGGCTGTATCTCTCTTACCACAAATGCATAGGTGAAATATTATTCACAGAACCCACATCATAGGAAACGGAAGGAATAACTTGGTATCTTAGGGCTTTAGTTTATCAGCCTCTTTTGCACTTAGGCTGGGACCAGGTGCTGAGTTTTGTCCACAGAAATGTGAAAGGGCTTGTATCAGTTCTGGTTTGAGCCAATTATGAGCCAATGTTTTTGATCACTAATCTGTCTATCAGTAATGACAAACATGCAAGGCATGTGCTCCAGAAGAGACACTTACCAAACAGAAGAGAGAAATATTCTGATTGCACAGACCTTAGATGGATGTAAGCTCAGTCTTTAATATGCTTATTCCTGATACCTTTACTCTCTCTGTTATTGAGACAACTTTGCCTAGCTTTATGAATTCACATAGTTCCAAAGATTATTCAACAACTAATACTGTTCTTTAAACACAGCCAAAAGTAAAATCTTCTTAAACTCTGAGTGTCAAACATTCCAATCAATATTTTCTTTTTTTCTTTTTTCAATCTTCTCCAATATAAACTCTCCTGGAATCCATATGTCTATTTGCAGTCATTGCACCTGGGCTCTGAAAAATGTCACCTGCTCTGTACTCGCTGGGGTAGTGACCCTCCATCTCCACGGGCTCACATCACATAAGCCTCCAAATTCAATACCATTTGCAATTCTTTTTTTTTGTACCAGTGATCAAACTCAGGGCCTTGCACTTGCCAGGCAGGTACTTATGCCACTGAGATATATCCCCACATCCCATTTGCAATTCTTGCTAAAAAATCTCTACCTAAAGTCAACAATGTGAAAACTGAGCAAATCCAAAAACTTTCAGTCATCTGCAAAGTGTTAGATTTTCTGATAAGCAGTAGTTTTCTGGTAGTGATCTCCTAGGGAAACTTTAAGCTGTGGCAACAATTATTTCACTCCTTCATGCCAAAAGTTGCTTTTATACCCAAAGTACAGATGATTGTAAGTTTCTGGTTCTAATTCTTATTCTCAGTGGAATTCCTTCAGTGTTGCCATTTAAGCTAAGGTATAGTAAAATGTGAGATTTGCAAAAATTTTTTTAAAAATGATGATAATCATTGAAGGTAATAACTTTTGCTTATGTGCTATCCATTAGAATAAAAATCTATTAAAATCCACATAAACCATAAGATTCTTCTAAGGGATTTAATATAAACTAGTTACTTGGCATCACACAATTAATTACACAAAGAAACAAAAACTGATGTTTGCTCTGTGGAATGCTCAGGATCTCAGATAATGAATAGGGAACTCATTTCTCCTATTTCTAATTGATATTACCTTGGTCAGTCTTCCCCAGGATGCTCTAGTATCTGCTGTTACCTATTTGTGAAATGGGGAAGGTGACTGCAATGATAACGATAACCTTAATCATCTCTATAGGGATTGCATGAAAGACGACACTAAAAATGCTGCGACTCAGGAAGTGTGCACGCATGCAAGATAAGCTTTTTTTTATGGTACTGCCTCTATTTCTGACACATCACTCATTGGTACAATTATGTTAAGCATCAAGGTCATAATTCAGAAACAGTTACATGAAATATCATCTAGTTTTTGCCGAAGTAATTTTGAATTGGTTAAAAATTGTGTGTTATCAAATATGGAGGAAATTTCTAAGCCTATTTTCTTAGCAAATGAGCAGTTACTGTACATTTCCAAGCAATAAAATGAATCGATGTATGTAGGATGTGACCTGCATGTTATTCTTGCTGGTTTCCAGTAATGTCTTAGTTTTCCCAGTCTTTACTCAACTTTGAATTATGGTTTATTTTCAAGACTTTACCATGCAATTGCTTAGGGAAGCTGGTTATATGGTCCATGCAAAATATGCAAACGTTTAATTTAAAAGAAAATATAGCTTGAGGTTTCTCTTTGTATAATTAATTCTTTGTAATTTGTTGAAATTTTTATAATGTAATATTTTATAAATTTTCATAGTTCAGGGAGAAATAACTAATTATTATTGAGAATAGCATTTGCAATTTAGTTTATTTTCAAGGAATATTACTCAGAAATTTGACTTTGGTTAGAATGTGCATATTGATTGAGCATATTTTTCAAAAAATGTAACATGTGAAAAGACACACTGGTATTAATCTATCCCAAATCACATCTCCCAACACACATGCTGGGCACATTTATGTCATTATTCTTCCTGACCAGATGTCCTAGGTCAATTCAAAGCACTTACCCCTTAAGGTCATTTTGACTTTATGGAACACATAGAAATCGGACGTATGGTCCTAGATTGGGTGCACGTGCACTAGGTGTAGGAGAGCATACCATGATGTTTTTATGAGCCTGCCTCACTGTTGGATAGCAGCTGGCCACGGTATTTACTGCATTTTGCATCTACTGTACTTTTTAACAGACTTTCTAAAGACGCTCATGAAGGAGGACTTTCATAAGTGCTTCAGAAAATGAAGCACTTACGAAAGAATGACCAACAAGCACGTTTGAAGTGAGGGGCAGCACTTTAAGGCGGATTAACAGCAATGTTTCTAAATACATTTTAAACAATGGTTTCAATAATCATCATATATTTCATCATTCCTCATCGAGGGTTTTAAGAAAAATGTTTAATTTTAAAATGTTTGGAGATATATAAGCAGTTATAAAATAATACTAAGATAAATTTTACCCACTTTTGGAATTTTCTTGCTTTTTTTTCCCTGCTAACTGGCCTTTCTGAGTTGCTGGTAGCTTCAACTACAAGTCTGAAACGTACGGGGAATATTGAACAACGCATCCTCCCCAGCTTCCCTGGAGTAGAAATTCTGCACTTTGGATGTGTTCCTCCGAGCATGTTTTGAATACTACATAAGTAGGCGCTGCATTTGAAAAACATAAGCTACTATCTCCATTTTGTTTTGCTCTTTATTTTTATTCTGGGTCTCTTGTATAAGAGAAACCATGTAATATTTTAACTTGCGTGTCTGCCTTAATGGTGTGGTCTCAAATTGCAGCCATTTTCCTACAAACCACTCAAGTTTATCTTTCTTTATGGCAGAGCAACACTCCCTTTGGGGAAATACCACATTTTCTTTACCTGTTCATCTGTGGATAGACATGCACTGTGCTGTTGGAAACGTCTTTCTCAGAGGGGAAGAGGGCCCAAAAGATGGAGGGGAGTGAGAGGAAGGCATGTGACAAAGGATGAAAATAAAAGGGATTGGGATGTGCGAGGACCAACTCCATGGGAGCAATGGAAACATGTACCACAAACACATACAGGAAAAGAAACGGGGGAGGGGGTAGAGGGAGGGAGAGGGGAGGGACAAAGGGATTCAAATGTGGTAATCACAGGAGCCAATTCCCACAGGGAATATAAACTTATGTACTATGTACATGTATTGATAAAGTAAAATGAAAAGTAAAATCCTAATATACTAGAAACAAAGCAAAGAATAACAAAGCCAATCAAAGAAAATGTAATTCTAACCTAACTCTACGTAGACTGTTTCAGGTATTTGAAACTAAAAGTATCATGGTACATTCTTATGTAAGAAATGGTTAGACCTTATCCATCGTATTTTAATTTTACTAAATAAAGAAGTTTATACATGTTTACATTTCTCTAAAACATAAAGAGGTGTGTCGGGGTTTTCTCTTTGTGTTTGCTCACATGTGGCCAAAGCCTGATATTCTCACTTGAGTGAAATAAAATGTGTAAATCTATCCTCACCTCTGCAAGAATCCAAAACACCATATGCACTTTCAGTGAGAAAAAGAAGCAATCATGAAAATAATCACCAATTTTTAAGAAAAAAAATCATTAAACACTGTTATGGTTGATACATTCTGTCAACTTGGGGAGTCTAGAGGTTTGGCTGAGTGATTCAGCAGGAAGCCAGGGTAGTTACTTTGTATACACCCTGAGTCTGTGGAAGAGGAGGGCATGGAGACTGTGTGAGAGCTACACCCCCCATAAGTGGGGGTAGGCTGTTTACAATGTAAAGGAGAAAAAGAGGCTGCTTGCAGCCATTCCTCCCTTTTGCTGGTTGTTTTGCTGTGCTCTGCTGCCATGAACGTTTGCCCTCTGTCATGTGCCACTCTGCCTCAGAACCAGCCAAGTAATGACTGAAACCTCCACAAATTGTAAGCTAAATAAACCTTTCCTTCCTTCATTTTGGGCGTTGGGTATTTTGTCTCAGCAACGAGAGAAAAGTAACCAAGACAGAATTTGGTACCAGTGGAGTGGGGTCGTTGCTGTTACTATACCTAACAATGTGGTTCAATAGCCTTTGGAAATGATTTGTGGGAAGAGTTTGGAAAGGTTTGGAGATGTCGCCTGAAAGAGTACAGCTGGAATGCCTTCAGCTGTTCAGTTTGGGAGATTTTGGTCAGAGCTCAGAAGACCAGAAGGCTGATGGAAATCCTGCCGGTAAAGACCAGGTTCAGGAGGTTTCTGTTGGGAAGAAGGACTGCATTGGTTGTTAGACTCCAGATGATGTATGTTATGGCTTGGCAGAAAGTTTGTCTACATTTTGCTTGTGTCCAGAGACTTTGCCTAAGACTGAGATTAAGGGAAGCAGTGAACTGATTAATCTGGCAAAAGAAATTTCAAGGCAGTCGAATGTTGGGGCAGTGGCATGGCTATTGTTGGGGCTTTTAGCCAGATTTATATTGACAATCAAGAGCAAAGAGCCCAGTAGGATGATTTAAAATGTTGTGAGTTTGGTCAGAAAGGAAGCTCCAGTAAAGCTTTGGGCTGCAAAGATAACACTGAGCAGATCTCTATTGCTGAGAAGGAACAAGAGAATGGAAAAGATGGCCTGAGGGCATGTCAAGCAGCAAGTCTCTAGCCGTTGCAGCCTCAAAACTGCAAAGGTGAATGATCTTGCCTTGAGAAAGAAGCCAAAGAGTGCCATGTTTCAGAATGGTGGCAGGGGCTGCCCCAGGTTCCAGAATGGAGGCAGCAGAGAGAATTTGTTGCTGAGCATTGGATTCAGTGTGTCCAGCAATCCAAGCACTCGACCCTTATGGCCAAAAGAGAGGAAAGTTTAGCTACTGCTCCAGGTGGCAGCAGACCTTGGCATCATCCATGTGGCCCTGGTGTTAGGTGCATGGAGAATGCAAGAGTTCTGAGGTTAAAAAGGCTTCCAACCGATATAAGAAGGCCTGGGAGACTGGGCAGTGCCCCTGAGAGGGCAGTGTGTGAAGCTGTGTGAAGCAAAAGGTGCCCTGGAGACCCCAGAAGTTTAGAAAAGCCAGGAACATGGATCATCTGAGGAAAGCTGCAAGGAGGGAGCAAAGCAGGCCTAAGAGAGAAGCTATGGAGGCTGTAACCACCAGAAGTGCCATAAGGGTGGACTCATGCAAGGTCTTTGGAGCTCACAATGTAGAACATGTTGCTTCAGATGCTGGATGTGGAATTACAAGACACAATGTTAGCCTTGCTGGATTTTGGACTTGCTTTGGTCCCAATGCTCTGTATACCCATTTGTACCTTTTGGAATGGTAATGTTTATTTTGTGCTTTTAAATGTTGGAAGTGTTTAATTTTCATTTGTACAGGGCAAAATGTTATGGTTCTAATATAAGCGTGTCTTTGTATCTGGAAACTGGTTTAAGGAAATGTGTCTGATTCCAAGTTGACAAGGGGTAGAATGTTATGGTTGATACATTGTGTCAACTTGGGGAGTCTAGAGATTTGGCTGAGCAATTCAGCAGGAAACCAGGGTGCTTACTTTGTATACCGTCTGTGGAAGAGGAGGGCCTGGGGACTGTGTGAGGGCTACGCCCCCTGGGTGGGGATAGCTTGTTTACAATGTAAGGGAGAAAAAGAGGCTGCTTGCAGCCATTCCTCCCTTTTACTGGTTGTTTTGCTGTGCTCTGCTGCCGTGAACATTTGCCCTCTGCCAGGTGCCACTCTGCCTCAGAACCAGCCAAGTAAGGATTGAAACCTCCACAAATTGTAAGCTAAATAAACCTTTCCTTCTTTCATTTTGGGCATGGGGTATTTTGTCTCAGCAACGAGAGAAAAGTAACCAAGACAAACACTAAAATTTTTAAATAAAGGTTATATGCATAACTATGTCCATTTGATGGCTAGTCCTACAATATGATTTATTTGGACTTTGCTTTATTGTTTTGTAAAATGATATTGGCATCATAATGAAGCATAACCATCCATCATGAACCTATAATTAACTGAAAGAATAGTCATTATTTTCATCATTCAACCATTCAAATATTCTCAGGACAAGGTACTTTTATAATATTTTATATTTATAATCTTAACAATTTTCAAAAGATATTACAATTCTTTGTAATTCTCTAACTTAATATCAAGAAGAGAGCCAGAAAGAAAAAATCCTCCTCCTAAAAAATTACCTTCCCAATATCAACACAATTTTATTAATTAGTATGACAATCAATCACTGTATCTTATAAAAAATATTCAATATATGGCTTGATTTTATATGTTTACATTTTAGAGAAATGAGCATAAGCCAAAATTTACATAAAAATTTAACCTTGCAAACTTAACATCACAGGTAAAGTTTCATAACCTTAATAATTTTGTGCTCCTTGAAATCAGGCTTTAGGTTTTAAATAAATACTATTTGTTCCCTAGTTACTATATATGTGACATTTTGATGACCTCGAGTAGCAGGTGGAAAATATATCTATTTTCCTTATGGAATTTAGAATCTAATTTGTTTTAAAAAACTGCGACATTTCCAGTGTCAATTTGGAAATTAAAAAATGAAGTTACATAAGCAGCATTCATCACATCACGCAATCTCCCTCTCCACATATGCAATAGAAGGCCCTCAAATTACTCTGGGCCTCACTCTCCCACTGTCCTAACTTTGTTCCTCCAACTGATTAAGCTCAAAGTATATGCACCATCCTTGATTTTTCCCCTTTATATCTTATACACAATTTGTTAGTATATTCCATCAGTTCTTCCTTTCATAGAAGTTAGAAAAGAGACAACGTCTCATCTCATTGCATCACTAATTCACTTTGACTGTTCAAGTGTCTTCCTACCCGGTCTCCTGTACATGACCACATGTTCTTTCATACTGTTTTCAGCAAAGAAAACGGAGCAATTTTATTGATTCAAATAACACTGTGCCTCTGCTCCGAGGCTTCCCATTGTTACCACTGCTCTAAGATTCCTGATCCTACTAGATTAAGATTCTCTAACACCTGAGCCTGTGCAATTGCTAATTCCTCTGTCTTTAGTGCCTTCCCCCAAATCCTCACACTTTTCTTAAGTCTTTAGTCAGAATTCATTAATCTCAGAGACCATTTTATCCAAAATTTAGCCCTTTTATTTGAACACCTTTCACACCTGATTCTTTGAGTACTTTTTTTCAGCAGTTGTTATAAGTGCGAGGACAAATTTACATGTTTGTGTATTTGTTTTTGTCCAGTTCATTGACATGCAATTCCCATAAGGGAAATAATTTTTCTAGAGCACCTAGAGGAGTGTGTAATAAAGAGCAACTGTTTATTCAATATTCATTGAAAAAAAGAAAGATGTAAAGGAGAAAGGAAAGGAAGCAGGATGAGAAATCTCTAGAGCTCTCTTAAGATGTCAAAGAAGACTCACAACTGAAAACAACTTACTCCAAAGAAACTGCCTAATGTGAAAACTATGTGCTTAACAGTTATTTCACTAAGAAGATAAAAAAGGATACTTCATTGAATAATCACTGAGCATTACTTGTCTGCTAGAATTTAAATCAAGTTTAAAGTGTAGTTGTATTTATTTTCGAAAGCTTCAGTAAATGTCAGTGTGAACTTCTTGCATAATTCTACTCTTTAAAAGTTTTACAGAGTACAATGAATCAAGATCTCTATAGTATTTGTGAATAATAAGATGACAATAACAGTTGTATTTTATTCTATTTGAAATAATTTGGCAGCCCAATAGATATATGATCTAACTTGACAACCAACTCCAAAATAGTGTACTTCATTTGAAAATGACAAACAGAAATGCTGGTTTTATAATACTCCATTTTATCTATGCTTTTCATGAAACCATACCGTTTCTGTGTGTCCTCTGTATATGTCACAGTGAGTACATGACCCATCTGTGGTTTTACAATTTTAATTGTCATCCAAAGATTCACAGGTTGAATTCCTCATCCCTAGAGCTTTACAATGTGAAATGTTTCATAGACTGAGTAATTACATATGGACTATGTTATGTGAGAATGGGGTTATATTGGGGTGATTATACTGGGGAGGTTATGGCTGTAATACAGTAATGATGGATGCCTTTGTAAAAGACGATATGTGCACACAGGAAGAATGGCTTGTTAACCTGAAGGCAAAGAATGCAAGTACAGTACCAGGAACTCCCGAGAATACCAGTAGTGAGGTGGACCTCGTAGAAAAGTTCTCCTTCACCTCACTCAGAAGGAACCAACTCTACTACTACCTTGATGTCAACTCACAAGCATCCAGGACTATAAGGAAATAAAGCTGTTGTTTAAACCACCCCATCTGTGCAAACTGCTGTATTTGACAGCCTCAGAAAAGCTGTATGTATGCTTGTAAGTTCATGCACTTAGATTCTGGTGACAGGAATCAAACATTCTTTGAAATGGCCATTTTAGCCACTGTGTAGTAGTTAAAGACAAACAAAAGAGTGGGCCAGTATAATTGAAAATATTTGTCCTAAGGTTATTTATTTTAGGCTTCAGAGAAGACATTTGATGAAAGGATCTTTTGAGTTTACCTCACAGCTAGAGAAGCTGAGGAAATCCTGACAGAGGAGGAAGAAAGGGTTTATTGGTAAGAAAAGCTTAGTGTTCACAAACAAAAGAAAGGAGAAAGAGAGGATAACATATAAGAAAGACAAAAAGGAGAAGATGATTTTCAAATAAAGGAACTGGTTTGGGATTTATTTTCCCCAAATGGAAAAAAAATTTGAAATTTTCTAAAGATGCATCATCTCACTTACTTTTCAAAACTGTACTGTGATTAAGCATGGTTTTATTTAGGGGAATAAGTGTGTCCATGAAAAGATGTTTGAAATCCCTGATTAATGATAACTGTCCATTAGAGGCCCATTAGTGGAAGCCTCCAAAAATACCATTGTCAAAAATGGTTTCTTCCAGAACTTCTGCCATTAAGCCTAATGTTTTCCTCATGAAAAAAGCACTTATGGAATATCCTAAATACACAAAAAGAACAGAATAATTATTTTACCATTTAAATAGCTTATGCCACTAAATTAAACTGAATGTAGGCACTAAAATCGTATTTGTAATTGCTATGTACCAATAATTAGAATGGCTTAAAATATGAATTAAGTGGTGAATATATTCCATTTATGGCATTTCAACTAGAAAATATTAATTCACTTTTGCATTTATGAATGGCATAGCAAATATAACAATTTTGTAAAGAATTATTTTTGACATATCACTCTTACAATTAAAGTTACTAGAAAAATGCATTTCTAGATTCAAATAACACTTCAATATGCACCAATTTAGAAATCCTTTTGGTAAATGCTGATTCCCATAGACATCTGTCACTGAGACAGGAGCATATGCCTTAGGTTACTATGTCAGTAATTAGTCATCCTTGCCTCCTTTAAGGTTAATGAAATATAACAGCATAAGTCCATTGTGTTTGAGGATGTGAGGACACTTTGGACATTTTGGAATTGAGGAACTGAAATGACAACTTAGCCTTTGCAGATTTGGTTATACAATCACATGAGGAGACATGAGAGAAGCTTACAGTTTCTAATTCCCAACTTTGTTAACCACATTGACAATTGTTAGTTCCATTGAGTGTGACCTCCAGAAGTGAAGGAAAGATGCCAGCTAGATAATCCATCTTTGCCCGCTTCTTCCACACATAAGCAAATGGATCTCTTGAGAATTGACAAATACATAAAATGATACCAACATAAGCATTTTCAACGAATTGATTTGTTATTCATTCATTCCATTAGTGAAGGCATTAGGCTCATTCAGGAACATTATTTGCTAAATAAACTAGAACCTAGGTACGATGGTGCGTGTTTGTGATCCACGCTTGCTCGGTGGGTGAGGCAGGAGGATCGCAAATTGGATCTCACCTGGGCAACTTACAGATTTAGACCTTGTCAAAACTGAAAAAAAAAAAAAATTAAAAGGGCTGTGACTATAGTGAGTGTGAAGTCTTTGAGCTCAATCTAGGTACAGCAAAAATTAATTAATTAATTAATTAATAATGACAAACACTAACTACATAAAAACACTGTATACTACAGGAAAGCCTTTTCTTTTCCTGTTTTTTTCCCCACAGTTCCTTGTTGATGTATTCCAATCTTTGCTTATTTAAATCCTACTTATACTTCATGAACTAGCTTAAATTTTGAGGTTGATGAACTCTTGGATTAAAGTAGTACTCATTCAACTATTGTTTTACCTTATGATATGTGTGTGATCTCAAGAGTTTGTTACCTGATTTGTCTTCTAGCACATTTTTAGCACTGCAATTATAAAGGCTATTTTTTTATATTTTCTTGTTTTGTCCATTCTGCATTCCTATAATTGTACAGGATGTCTTTGGAGAATATTTTCCAATGAATTAGGTACTGGCTTATTTTGTCTATACCCATATGCAACTAATTAGGTGAAGATGACATACTGTATGGTGTGAGTTTGTTCTACAACTTAAGTTCAAGAATTTGTTGGTTGCGATCCTTAAGTGAGTCACCCAATCTCTTTTATCCACTTGTGGTGATGCTGCATTTGGAACAGTAACATAAGTGCTAATTAAAATCAGCTACTTTTATTACTTCACAGGCTTATCTTCTCATTTACTATGTACAGCATATTCTTTGAGGCCCTAATAGTATCTTGTAGATCTTATGTCTCTTGGAACAAGAAAAATGTCTTGAAGAAAACAAATAGTAACTGCTGGTTTAATTAAGGTTTCTCCTTTGTTCTTGTGATATTTAGGACTTGGGCCCTTTTTTGCCCCATAGCTACTGCCTAAGGAAAAAGAAAAGCAACTGTCAATGAGGGAAACAAGGAAGACTCTTAACTAGCTAGATACCAAACTGCAAAACACATTGTCCTGGTTCACTGTGTCAGAGAGACCAAGGCAGCCTTAATGCAGCCAAAGTGTGGAGCTATAATGTAATCAGTATGAAAATCATGTGAGGAGATCAGTGTGATGCTGCACACTTTAATATTCAACGGGGAATGAAGACTATTGGTTTCAGTTGACTTTCCGAAATCTGTAAATCTGCTGTTTTGTTTTATAACATAAATAACAATAATGATCTTTCAATAGTACTTGAAGCTATAATCAGGCACTTTCCATGGCACTGATTACACAGAAGACTGAGGAAGCCTCTGAAAATCGATAACAAAGGGGAATTGGCCTCACCGAGTCTGTCAGAAGCACAATTTGTAATGGAAGAGAAATGGGCATCGCTAAGTATAATTTTATCAAAATATGTGCAGCTGGGGGCCACATTTTATTCATCTTGTCCTTATAAAACAGTTTCCAAATAGAAGAATTTCTAATATTTGGTACTTTGAATTGCACGGAGTTTAAAACTATTAGCAAAGCATATAATAGTAGATACAAAACATATTGTTGCAGTTAGGAGAGCTGACACTGGACAAGATTCTTTCATTTTGGGCCTCAGCTAAGAACCACATAGTCCTAGTCAAGTTATCTAAAGAATATAATTTACATCTTAGGAGGAGAATATATGGTGTTTAAAACATGAGACACTATATCTCCATATAAATGTTTTAATATTACTTTTAAAAGCCAAGTTTTGCTTGTGGTTTTGATCAAAGCATCTCTATGTGGGTGTTTCTGTGTCCCGTTCATCACGTTCACAGGAGGTAACACAACCAACAAAGAAAAAAAATGCATTTGTATTTCCCTTTTCATTGTTTCAATATCAGTGCAAAAATCTTTACCAGTTGCCAAGTAAGGATGACAGAAATCACACACAATTAAATAAAAGAAATTCTATGGTAAATGTTATATGTAGATTATGTAAATTGAAAAATTAAGTTTTCCACTTTCATGTTTAATGAATTTAAATTTCACAAGTAGAAGTAATGCTAAAGAATTAGATTTAAGGCAGAAATAGACAGTAACCCCACTTCCTAGGGAGCTTATGATATTTTTAGCACTGAAGCTTGGAACAAAGGATGGATGAGAAACTGATCCTGAAGCCAGGCAGACATGTTGATGTATGCTTGTAATTCCAGCACTTTGGGAGGCTGAGGCAGGAAGATCAAATTTATGATAGAAATTATGATCCTCCTAACACAGCCCAGGTAACTTTACAAGACCCTATCTCAAAATGAGTAACAGTGCAGTGAGAGTCTGGGGGTGCAGCTTAGTGTGTGGTGGCCTTGGATTCAGTTCCTAGTGCTGGGTAGAAAATAAAGACTCTCCATAGCAACTGAGCAGACATTTGTACCTCTCAGTTTTTAAAGTATTATTTCTGTATGTCTACAATAACCAGTTGGTTTCTGACGTTTCTAGCAAATAGCCACCTCTCTTCCAAGTATCCTATTGAATACTTTGGTTGTATCCCAATCCCATAAAACATCCCATTACTGAAATGTTTGTAGGGCCTTAGAGAAACCCTGGCAGTGTGTGAAGTAGCAAATGCCTTCTCTACGGTTGATAATGTCTACATGGCTTTTTCTACTATTTACTCACAGGACTGTGGGACAGAAAACTCACTTGCAAGTTTCCAAAATCTGCATTACTGTTACTAACTAGCCCATCGTTTTACTTAGAATGGTAACTGGTAAGCAGCTGCACTGAATCAGAAAAATATTAGGGTCTTTTGGACCTAATGCTTTTGTAAGATTAACAAATGGCAGGCTGGAAGCTGTAAAAGCAAATCAAAGCTAATGTCAATTATATCTTATCAGCAAAGAGATAAGTGCACAAGTACTTCGCCTGGCATTTCCCGTAGATAAGAGGAAAGGTATTTATCAGTATTTGGAATTGAAAAGGAAAGCGCAAGTTATTTCCTGAATACCTTGATAGAGAGACAAGGAGAGAACTTTTGCTTCTAAGATTTGAAGAAATTTAAAGTATACCTTCCTGAGAAGTAAAGATAAGTGAATTCGGACACATTTCATCATTCTTGTATCCTGCTTCAGAGAACTGAAGTCGATATCGCCGTTGATATCCACAAATTTTTGGGGATGGAGTAGTAATTCTTCTCTCTTTTGAAAGAAGTATATTTCATTTCCATCTAAGTAAATTCAAAGGTATCTATTTAAAAAAAACCCTTCAGAATTGTACAGGAGTATGTGTAGATTTATAAATATAAGGGTGAACAAAAATATGGTGATTGTTAAAAATTAATTATTACAGTTAAAATCACATAGCCATTAATCCCCTTCAGCATATTCTGCCTGGCTTCTAATGCACTCAGCCCATCCTTCATGGCACTTCCTGAAGCAGGGTTGGAGTCCTCTGTGTGCGCATGCAGCATGATCAAAGTTGGGTGAAGGCTGCCTTTCAGTGCCATTCAACAGTCAGCCAGGCTGGTAAAATATATGGTGTATCCTGGTCCTCCTTATACAGTAGATCTGGCACTCTGCAACTTCTGCGTCTTTCCCAAAGCCAAAATGACTATGAAAGGTGAACATTTTGATTAGATTAAAGACATGGAAGCAGTTCTCAACTAAAGCCTCTTTAAAAAAACATCCAGAGCTGTTTTGCAAAGTGTCAAGAACATTGGAATATGTATGTTCCAACAGAGGAGGAGTATCTTACGGGTCATTCATGACAATGTGCTTCATACTGTAATTTTTTAAAAAAATATAAACACCCATCCTATTTTTTATCATACTTGTATGTCAGTGTTATAGTAGTGTCTTTAATATTGCTTCTTCTTAACATAGGTATGTTGTAAACAGCAACTGGAACAGCTCCAAGAAATATTTCAAACATTCTTCTGAGTTAAAGTAGAGCTGAGAGCAAGGTAAAATATCTAAAATGGGTAATAATTCCCAATTTAAGCTCCCATGATTCTTCTCGCATGTATACTTCATGAATAAGCCTAATATCCTTACTTAAAAACCATTTAGATGTGAATGAAAACCATGGACTCATATAGTCGTTTTCTTAGCATACTTTTGAAAGCAAAACTTCACTTGGCACTTCAGCAATCAAGTGTAACTAATGTGGGAGATCACAACCACACAGATACTTCATTTCAAATCACCATGAAATCTCACATCATATCAATTTCCAGGAACATGTTCCAAATGCTATTTTTAAAAAACAGACATAAATAAAATATTATTATCCTCCTTTGTGAAGCACTAAGTACTACCACAAGTTTATAATTACCCTTTCCTGACACTGCTTTCTAGACTGTGCATTTATAATCTCTTTATGCCATAAGACTACACTAATGTCTCAAAGCATTCCAAAATGGTACAATCACAATGTTTTGACTTATAATCATTTTTAGCCATTTGTTGGGTTTCATTATGCTTAGGATATTGTGTTGTCATTTTAGAATGAATCAAATAGTTTTCATAATCAAAGGGCTGTCAGAGGAAGAATATAAAGATGCTTAGAAATGATGATAGCAAAAATAGTTGTGATATAAGTATTTAAATATTTCTCTGGTAGTTCAAGGAAAACTTAAACTGTCATTTACTAGGCAACCTGGATTCATTTTCAAGTAAATTCAGTTCTTGTACATAGGCAAAAATCTTCATGGTATTATATCTAGTTCTAGAATGTGTGAACTGGCTTTGAGTAATCACACCGCTGTAATCACACTCTACTTGCGTTGATTATTTGGGAGGGGGTAGTTCAGGCTGTTTCCATCTCTGAAGTCAAAGCATAGAAAATTGGGCATGATAAACTGGGCTGTTTGTTGGCTTTTAACTCCTTCTTCATCTGTGTATAGTATAAGTAAAGCCCATGCCCAAAGCAATAAATTCTAATAGGACCATAGGCTACAGCTGTAAGGAGATATGAGGACACCCTACTATCAGAACAGCAAAGGAATTCAGTGAGAAAAGTTCATCTGAGTGTCCTGAGGGGAAAAGGCTCCTATCACACGCCTCGTTAGATTGCTTTCTTTATATTTTGTTTTTTTATTGAGGGATATTTGTCACTTAGATACTGTATATATTTGATGTGTATAATTAATTCACTTGATATACCTACATATTGTGAAATAACAACCATAATCAAACCCATTACACCTTGTATTACTTCGGTCAGTCGCCATTTTGTTTTCTGTGCATGATGAGAATGTGTAAAACCTACTCTCAGCAAATTTCAAATATTGCATAAAAGATTGCTAACTGTGGGGAGCAGCTGAAGGTGGTGGTCACAGCCTCGAGAACACAGAGTGCCTGCGGCAAGTCACATGAATAAGCGGCTATCATCTTAAGAACTCTGGGTGCTGGAGACAAGCCAACGCAGGTAAGATACCAGGTGGAGAGATTTCGGTGATGTTCATCCCCCCACGTGTATAAATAAACTCACTGCAGCTATTGGAGCTCTTGCTCCTTCTCTTCCTTCCTTCCTTCCTTCCTTCCTTCCTTCCTTCCTTCCTTCCTTCCTTCCTTCCTGCTTTCCATAAGGACAGAGGGCTCCATATGGCCTCAGTTACCTGTATTCCAAGTCTTGTCCTTTTTTCCCATCCTCTCACCACCCTCACCCAGAAACTGAGAGCTGTGTGGGACATGGCAGCTAACTAGTGTTATACTGTTGTACATTACATCTCCTGAGCTTAATCATCTTGAACAACTAGCATTCTGCATCCCGTGACCAATATCTATGTTCCTTTGTCTCAGTTCCTGACAACTTCTGTTACACTCCCTGGGTTTATGAGCTGAATTATTTTAGATTCCAGAGGTAAGAACACGTATTATTAGTCTTTTCACTTCTGATTTATTTTACATGTGCCAGGTTCACATGCTACATTAAATGGTAAAATTTGCTTCTCTTTTAGACCTAATTAATGTTATGTTGCATGTATGTGTGCATGTGTGTGCCATTTTGAAAGCTTTTCTTTGTCAGTTCCTCCATGAGGAAGATTTTTCATATCATGAAAGATGTGAAGATTTTTCATACCATGATTCTTCAGAATAAAACAAATAAAAAGGCATGGGAATGCACTTAGCATGTTGAGACCTTCTTTCATCCTTTGATATATAAACGCAGAAGTAGGATTGCTGGATCATGAAGGAGTTCATGAACCTAAATACAAAGTGTAGAATAACTATGACTTATTTAGCCCAGGATAAAAAACAATTGACTTCGGATAATTGGACATAAGCCAAAAATGAATAGAAGACCTGGGTCTTATTATGGATTTTTCCCCTCTTAAACAACTTATGCAAGCCTACTACAAAATTTTGGAAGTGATTTCTAAGCTTATGGCTTTGTTAGCTAAACTTATTAGAATAAATCAAGTGCATTCTTAGGTTCAACTGCAGCAAAAATATAGACCAGTTTGACTTTGATCATTTGATTCAACTATTCAGAGCCTGTTCAAATATCTTTAGAACTTGTTCCAGCCCATATTCCTGCTTTTAATTACAAGACGGAGAGGGTGTGTTTCCAAATATACTGATAACATAAGTTTTTAATATTAGATATATGCATTAACTACAATTGGTAATTTACATTTTTAATCTGTAACCTGATTATTTCAGCCCCCTTAATTAGAACAGTCTTCAATTTATGTACCACAGTGTCTTAGTAACTGTGTTATATGCAACAGCTTATCATCAATCCCATAAATAGTTTCTTTTGAAGAGCCCAGACATGTTAATAATTACTTAAATATTAATAGAGTTATTTTCTTATTTTTTTCAGTCTCTTAATGTACTAAGAACCTCTATGAGAATAACAATAATCAGATTCATTAAAAACCAATGAAATATCATCAAATTATTCTACAAAAGAATTATATCTGAGGAAAATAATCTAATAGTCTGTATGAATTCAATCATATTCTAAAATAATAATAACAGTAGTGTTGTGGTTTCTGTGTAGATCTTTCCCAATGCCTCATGAGTTCATAGGTGGGACTTTTCTGAAGTGCCTGGATCTAGAGAGTTTGATGCTAGGATTAAGTGTATGATGATGTTATCAAGGGTGTGTGATTACTAAATTGTCCACTGATTGGTCTGGCATAATTCTGGGTAGTATTAAGGGTGCCCTACCCTGTGTGACAGTGGTACCCACCCTAAGGGCAGGCAACCTGGAAAGAATACAAGGAAGAGAAAGAGGCTTGCTCTATGTCAATTGTTGCTTGCTGCTTTTGCTGCCTTCTGCTTTTCATGAACTATTTTTCCTCTGCAGCACCTCTCTGCCAGGTCAGCCTGCCCCTTGGAGCCAGGAAATGATAGACTGAAACATTTACAAACTATGACCCAAAATAAATCTTTCCTACTTTAACACTGGATGTCCAATATATTGTCTCAGGAACAAGAAAAGTACCGAAGACAAATAGTCACAACAAAAATGACCCTTTCAGAGTTCCCACGTCCTCTTCTAAGTGGTACATATATTATACCCCACTTAACATTCAGAACAATTCATAAGGTAGATGACGTTCTTGTTCTTTGTTTTGAAGATCAGGAAATTGAAGCTTAGAAGATTAGATTAGTTGTCCAAGTTTACAAAGATAGCAACTGGCAAAGCTGACATTTATTTCCAATCTAGGTCTTCTGATTATAGAGCACATGGTTTTAATATATTGAATTATGGTGCAGCAATAGTACTCAGTTTGGAGCCAAGGACAGTTGCTGAAGACATCGAGGGTCAGTCCTTCTGTGTGTAAAGTAATCATGTTTCAAACCCTCAACAGTAATCCAAAGTGTGTACCTGTCACTATTCTTCGAAAACTCTGGCTATAGACAAGTCACAATGCATTAAAAGTCTGTGTTTAGAAAATTGAACTGAGTGATTCATTTATAGAACTTGTTTATTTTGTGCCTTTCAAAAGACTTGAAAATGTGCAGATGAGGGAGTCTGATGCCACTCTGTGCGGTGCAGTGTGACACTGGTCAGTTTCTTTGTTGACTCTTCTACCTGTCTCTGCTTTGGTATTTCATAACTGGGCTTCAAATTTGGAAACCTAATTTGTTTAATAGGAGGTCCTTTTCAGGCATAAAAGTAAAAAAATAGTTTTTCATAGATGGAATGGTATCACTTGGATTTGCATGTTACCCAGTTTTAAAACAATCCTAGTTTGAAAGGTGTACATTCCGTATTACCTATTTTATTGAACTCTCATGCAATTCTTTCAAAATCAATAATTAGATGCTAGTACAAACACAATTCAATTTCTTCAGAAAGGACATATTTTATAGCTTTTGATGGCAAACTTCACTTCAGGGTACCCACCTATGAAAAGGAAAGAATTAGAAAGTCTGATTAAAGGTGAAAAATAGAAAACCCACAAATTAAGCATGAGTCATCCATGTTCTTGATATTCAAACTTTGTATTTTCACTTTCAAGCCATAACCCTTCTGATAAATATTTGGATGTGACAGTAAGCATAATAATCTGAATAATTGCAAAAATAAGTTATAAGTGAAGGAAAAATTTTGCCTCAAAGATTTAATATCCTATGAATTATTAATATCTCCCACATATCCTATTCTTAGAAAGTCTTCCCAGTGTAGATGCACTAATACAATACATTATTAATTGTCCTATCATCATTTACACTCTTTTGTCTTAATGTTATAGTCTTTCTCAAACTAAAAACATAATTGTAATGAGAAAATTGTTTTTTATTTTAAGAATAATTTCTACCTATCTTGACTTACAAACTCCATTATTTTGACTACTTTCCTTTTAGAATAGGGAACAGAAGACTTAGAATGAAAACTGTAAGAATTTACAAATGTCCAAGAATTCTCTCCAATTTCCAAAACCCTTTATCAAATGTTATACTAACTACACTATTTAGTAGACAATTAATTGTAGCATCACTTTTAAAGGCTATTTTAGAATTTATAAATACACGTTTTTGCAATAGATAAGTTAGGCGGAAGGTGTCCTTTTCCAAGCCTGTAATGACCTGTATTTAATACTTTTTACTTGATAAGCCAACTGTAAACACTTGTTGATTGCTCATATATACTATTTTTATAAACATGCAAACAACAAACTTTATTAGGCATGCAATTACATGAACCAAGTAGTTGTTTAAGTTTTTTTATCCATGAAAATATTTCAAAATATTCACAGAAGTATTACTATTTTGGTATTGAATGAATCATTCATGAATGGTTCAAAGATAAAATGAAGAAGGATAGTGTTTATTTCTGTAACCTGTAAATTTATCTGTGGTAGATGCTCTAAGAAAGATAAGAACAAATATCAGAGCAAGAAAAAATTAACTGTGACTAGGATAATAAAAGAAGTGCTTTAAAGAAGATACAATGTGTAAATGAACATATTGGCTGTGATTATTCTCCGACGTAGAGTATCACAACTGCCAGTCACTTCAGGGCTGCAGTTCCTTTGTGTGCAGTATGTAAAATTCCCTTAAGATTATCATTATTTGCTACCGCAGTCTCTTTCAGTACTACTAAGTCTATTTTACAAAAATGTCTAAGAAATAGACTTTTTCAAAAATACACTTAATCTAAAACCATCATACTTATAATTATAGCTTAGTTTTCCAGGGGCATTTGTCTATTTTAAAGACTAAAGTGTTTTATATATATATATATATATATATATATATATATATATATACATACATATAATGTAGTATAAGAACCATTGTTGAACTCCTACCAGCTTGTGTGGTGAAGCTTTGCATCATTTCTAATGTTTTTAATTTATTGTTATGGTCTTTGATTGTTTGATCAATCTTACAGTCTTATGTCTGGTGGGCTGAGCAACTTTGTTGAAGATAACAGTATGTAATGCAGCAACCACTGTTAATTTCTATCAGTTTTTTTTGAGGTCATGTATCATTTTTGTTGTTTTTGTGTTTTGATTTTGTCTTCAGTGTTGTTTTATTCATTCTAAAAATTTTTAATAAAAATATATATACTAGTAATATATATGTTATATATAACTTTTGTAATAATATATACCACTTTAGTAATATAATATTTGGCTGTAATATATATATATATATATATATATATATATATATAGTGTGTGTGTGTGTGTGTGTGTATGTTTCTGTGTGTGCTGGCATGCATATGTGTACGTATCTGATAGGGATTGTAGTACCCAGAGTTGAAAGGCAAGGAAATACAAGGGAAATGTAACACTGTGCTTTGTCTGAGAAATGCCTCATTTTTTCAAGTAGTACAGATTACATGCACATGTGTCCAGGGTGGGACTAGATATAAGAATGTCCATGACCAAATACCAGCCACAAAATGACTCAATAGCTGCCTTTGAGTTTCATGATTATTTGCAGCCATTCAGTTAAATCTTCTTGTTAGTGATTGTCTTCCAGAGCCCTAGATGTTTTCTTTCATTATGGGGAGTCCACCTAGTCTATGTGATGGAAAGTAGGCTCCAGGTAGCTTGGTAATGGACTTTCCGTGGTGCTAAGCATATACACAGACATTTAAGGGAGAAGTAGTTTGAACAGTAAATGAACCCATTCATAGCTAATATCTGTTAGTTACGCTAATGTGACTACTATTTTAAATTGTATCATAATAATTCACCTTAAGAATGACTTCAATATACTTACAAAACAGGGATGGAATCTGAAGCACAGAGAAAATGAGAAATCTCCTCAGAGGTGGTATAATATTAAATCCATACTTCAATCCCAGCAACCTAATGTGAAGCCCCCTGCTCACAGCTGTCATGTAGTGATGACCCAAGTGCGGATGCAAAAGTTAGTAGGGGCACAGGGATGAGCCAGTTAACTTTTTTGACTAAAGAAGTGTTGTAAAACACTACGAGAAATATAGGAAAATGAAGCAGGGAGGTAAAAATGCTAGGATTATACAATGGGAAACTTTTTATTTTATAATGTATGATTGTATAGTAATTTTTAAAGTGGAATAAATCATTTAAAGTCAAATTACACTCTAAATGTTTAGAAATAATTTTAAAAGAAAACACTATAACAATAAATAAAAATTAAATTCCTTATTCTAATATTACAAGTAGGCATCATTACTTGCCAATAGAAAAGTAGTTATGGACTCTTTTTAGTTTGAAATAGAACAGGTAATTCACTTCATTTCGAATTCAGCAAGTAAGTGATATTACTTGTTTCATTTATCCTGATCAATATATTTCAATGCCAAATGATCAGAGATTTGCTTTGTTCTACTTTCTGATTATTTTTACATCATGAAATACTGTACAACAAAATAATGTGTCAAAATGCACAACTCTTTGTTTTGTTACGCCCTACTTTTACAGTGATTTATACAAAAGAAAGAATTATCACACTCTTGTACAGGTAATGAAAATATCGAGCTTAAGAAAGGAAAATGACTATCTCTTTTGATAAATTAATGGATCTGAAACTGGAATCTGGATCATCTGATCCATAGTTCAATGTGCCATTAACTACAAAATTTCATTAATTCTAAGACTCTCATCTTCTCACCTTCTAACTCTACAATAGATGTTGTTATGGTTTATGTCTGGATGTCCTCTCAAAGCCTCCTGTAGTCATGGACAGCCTTCTAGAGTTTATGATTGGGCCATGGTCCAATGCTGGGATTACGGATCTGAGTACTACACCCACCCTGAAGCAGGCAGTTTGTATACAATGTAAGGGAGAGAAACACGCTGTGTGCCAGTGCTCCTCCTTTGCTGTTGTTGCTTTGCCTATGTTCTGCTGCCATGAACTGTTGCCCCTCTGCCATGTGCCACTCTGCCTTGGAGCCAGCTGATTATGGACTGAAATCTCCATTTAACTCAGTTTGTTAATTCCTATCATTTTGTTTTGAGGTCATGTATCATTTTTGTTGTTTTTGTGTTGTTTGCATTTTATCTTCAGGGACCAGGGATATAACTCAGTGGCATAAGCACCTGCCTGATTTTGTCTTCAGTGTTGTTTTGTTCATTTTTTAACATTTTTTAAAATTAAAAAAATATACTAATAATATATAATATATATGTTATATATAACTTTAGTAATAATATATACTATTTTAGTAATAATAATATTTGGATATATCTATATCTATATCTATATTTATATCTATATCTATATATCTATAGTGTGTATGAGTTAAATGAATCTTTCTTTCCTTAATTTGGGCATCGGGTATTTTGTCTCAGCAATGAGAGAAAGGTAACCAAGACAGATGGCAATCTATAGTTTTGTCACATCATTTTCCTTTCTCACTGATACATACAAAACCAATGTGTGATATAGAGTCTTAGACAATGAAATACAACATGTCATTTCTAATTCGATCTACTATATGCTTTTGTGATGATGAAAGATTACTGTGACTATATCTGTTAAACTGCTTCTCAGACTTTAGAAAATGATTGCTCACTTATAAACAAGTGAAATTCTAAATGTTCTTACACCTTTCATAATGTAATTTTATGGTATATTTGATAGCTTCTTACATGATATTTGACCAAGTTTACCTTTTTATTTTAAGGATAAAAGAACAAAAACAGCTTAACAGACATACAACTTTCTCTCAGCAACAATTTGTCTTTTGACTACTAAATAAGACAACCAAGATCAGCAGAATAAAAGTAGAGCCAAACTGGTTATTGAAAACTCAGAGTAATGTACTCACCATAGACTTATTTCATTTGTTACATCAGATTTTGTACAAATTTTAAAAATTTCACCAGTACTTTTGGCCTCTACAACTAAAAGAGCTTTGAGATTTGTTGTTAGTTAGCTGATAATCGTGGAGCTGCTGTGGTTTTGCTGGCTGAGCTTCTTAGAGCCCACATATGGTGAATATGGGGATATTTCTGTTGTAACTGCATAATCATCCAGGAGAGAAATGAGATGATTTATTTGTTGTTGCTTTCATTTAATTGTTTCAAGAAGAACATTCTGCACAAACTCATGGGATGAGTATACTACTTTCTAAATTGCAGGTCATTCACTATTCCAGAAGTGTTCTCTTTTGCCAAACCTAATTGGACTATAATAAAGTTTCGTGTTTGTTATCATAGGCATTGCATTTATTGCTAAACTTATCCAACAACAGTAATGTATTTGTTACAAACATTAACCCATTGATTTGATCAGCTTTTCCAGATGGTCCTTGTTTCAAGGGATGATCCTAGTAGTCCCAATGAGTTAATAAATTCATTTTAATAAATTAAAACTTAATAAGATGCCAAGTTCTTGCCAGCATATAGGCTTGGTGTGTTTGGCCCGTGTCTGCCTCTCCACTTTCATCTTATTCCATTCCTTCCCCCCCTCACTCCTCTCGTGATCAGTTTCTACTGTTTTTTTCTTTTTATTTTAAAGAGAAAAGAAAAAAGAACCAAAACACAATAACAACAGCAAAAACAAAATAACACAAAAACAAAGCAATACAGAATTTCAAAAAAATATGACAGGACATCAACAATGGTTGTTATATTACATATTGTTATCTTCAGAGTAGTTGCTCAGATTACAAGATATAGGCATGCAAGACTGATCAAACAATTAAACATGAAGTGTTCCTTTCAATAAGCCATTATAAATCAGCAGTACAGTTACCTATTTTGTGTGTATAAGTAGATATTTTTCATTTCTTTCTTTTTTCCTTTCTCTCCTCCCAGTTCTTTTCCTTTTTGAGCAGTTTTTTTTCCTTGTCACCATATCTATTGGTGTCTTTCAGTTCATTTACTCTTCCAGGTTCTTACACTAGGCAAACAGTATGTTTGCACATGCGGGTCTGATTGATTTCATTTATGAGTATGGTCTCTAATTGCACACATTTACCTATAAAGGCCTTCAGTTTATCTTTCTTTATAGCTGAGTAATACTCCATTGTATAAAAATACCACATCTTTTTATCTGAAACGCAGGGGTATTGGCTCTATTATTTCATAAAGTTTTACCTGCAGATACTCGTGACTTTCCTCCATCCTTCCATGTTCCAATTAGCACTGCCTCCAGGAGGCCTTCTCATCCCACCCTATTTAAAATAGCATCTTTTCTATCTTTCTCTCTTCTACTGTAGCTTCGTTTTAATTCAAAGCGCTGGGCCGGGAATATAGCTCAGCAGCATAAGCGCTTGCCTGGCAAGCCTGAGGTCAGGAGTGCAATTCCCAGTACAAAAACAAAACAAAAACAAAGGACTAATCCTGAATTGGATTTTATAATGTTTCTATGTTTGTGTTTGCCTTTCTTTTGAGAATGTAGTTCTGACAGTGGTGACTTAGATCCCATGTTTTCGGCAGGGAAATCTGTGATTTCCTGTTTTCGACATTTAGAATAGGGTGTGGGCCATGGAAGGAACTCACTTATTACGTGAGACATGCAGTGCTGAGTAAACCTGGGAACAGGACGAATTGAATAGACGATCAATGCTATCTTCCGCCATTACACCTTCAGTTGGTCCAAAATTAAGATAACCGAATATACAAGTCACGGCCATGATTAATGATATATGAATCATTTCTTCGTCTCAATAATATCTCAGTGTGTAGATAGATTTGTTACTAAGCAATATTTTGAGTACTGTTTTAGCATCACTTAAACACTATTTTGAGAAAATATACTTCTACATCAATATTTTTACCGCAAGTAATAAAGAAACTGAGTTCTTACATTAAATTTATGCTCAGTAGTTTATATTAACAATGGGTCATTATCCATATAATTTCCACAGTAATGAAAATTCTTAAATAGTATAAACTGAAAATTTACCAGTAACATAAAAATTGTCAGTGTTATATTCTTTGTACATGATTACCTTATTTGTGATAACCTTAAAAAATAATTTTAAGTTATTCAATTTTTTAGCATTTTTATATTTACTAGTTGGGAAGTGAATTTCTATGGTAGATTAAAACAACATGTAAACAAATAGGAAGGTAAAAATATTTCTAAAATTTAAAGTAATATGTGAAGTTGTCACATTAAAAACTTTTAGATATCTTTAAAAAAAAATTTTGTTTGGCAAACAGGTCATTAGTTGATCCTACGTGTGAGGTTTTCCCAAAGAAATCTTCCCATTTAAAAAGAAAAAATAAAAAATCCTATAAGGTTTCAGTCTTTGTTAGCAGCTGGTCCTTGTCATTTTAATAGAGAGCACAGCCTTCACTGAAAAGCATGTGCAGAGGAAGAAGTTCTGTTATTGGCTCAGACCATAATTTCTGGTCATCTGCTCAAATATGCAGTGGCATTTCCAGAGCAATTAAATTTCTCAGTGTACATGCAAACATTGTCTATGTATTGGCATATATAACAAATTGTGGTTTATAATTGTTCAGAGCCATTAATTTGACATCTGTGGGGCCAACTCTCAGCATCTTGACTAACCATGAACCTTATTCTTTTATAAATCATTTAAAGACCATGAACCACTATTTAAACTTGTTTAAACAGTCTAATATTGATACAGAGAAGGAAAATAGGAACCTGAAGTAATATTTATGCTACATTATTTTTGTATTCACATTCAAACAGTTATTTGTGTGTAGGACAACAAAACTAATAAAAGTATATTAATAACATTTAAAATTCTCATTGCCATGTTGTGCTCTTGTGGACATCCCTAAAAGCAGAGTAGGAAGATTAGGAAACACTGCATGATGACTGCTGGGACAGTTGAAGGAATAGACTGAGCTAGTAAGGCAGGTTTAATGTCTTATAAAGGAAAAAAGTCACTTTTCTATTTTAATCATTTTTCCTCTGCCAGTCTCATAGTATATAACATTGAAAGAACTCTGCATTTTGAAACTCCGAATTTACAATGTTTAGTTTAGTCCATATATGTACATAACATTGCTATTTGCTAAAATGCTCTACCAAGACCACGCCCATTTTAAAGGGTGTCACTAGCTGGTGGTTTTGACACTGTTTGAATTAATAAGTTTTTAACTACTGTGACATTTCTCTCCATATCTACAGGTACAACCATACTATGCTTAAATCTGTCAAAGATTTTACTCAAACTAAATGAATGATTTTATTTCTATTCTATTTATGTCTTACTAATTACATCTATTGACCACACAAACCTTCCTATATTAACTAAACAATAATTTCAGCACACATTCATTCAACACTACTAGAGTATTTATTAAAGTAAACAAGAAGTCACTGGTGTGTGAATACTCTATGGAACTGATGGCAACCAGCCCTGGATTTAGCCGTTAAACTAGTAAACCTTGCAGATTTACAACACACTATGGTGGTTGTCTTGGTTACTTTTCTCTCATCGCTGAGACAAAATACCCAACGCCCAAAATGAAGGAAGGAAAGGTTTATTTAACTTATAGTTCGTGGAGGTTTCAGTCCATACTTGACTGGTTCTGAGGCAGAGTGGCACATGGCAGAAGGCAAACTGTTCATGGCAGCAGAGCACAGCAAAAACAACCAGCAAAAGGGAGGAATGGTAGGCAAGCAGCCTCTTTCTCTCCCTCACCTTGTAAACTGCCTGGCTTACCCCCAACCAGGGGGCATGGTGTAGCTCTCACACAATGTTCACGCCCTCCTCTTCCACAGGCTCAGGATGTGTACAAAGTAAACACCTTGGCTTCCTGCTGAGTCACTCAGCCAAACCTCTAGACTCCCCAAGTTGACACCATAACAGTGGTCTACAAGAAAATTTACAGAAACCCATATTTCTACTAACAAAAGAATAACTAATTGCTTCTTATGAGCTGATATTTCTTCTCAAAGAGTGCCTTAATCTTAAAAGTGAACTTTAATCCCTTTTTCCATTCTCATTCACCCTCTCGCACAAAAAATCATTTAGAAAATTTATATCAAAAAGGATTCTTGCCCTCCAACCACTTTGCTGAGTATTGCTTTATGTCATACATCAGAGGTTATGAGGGGTCTTAGATCTACTGCTCCTTTCAGGCTATAGAAAGATGAATAATTACTATAACATATTATACCCACCAGGTTATAGATATGGGGTCTGATCGAACTGTGTGATGAATGTCTAAGTGAAATTTTTAAAAAATGTATTACAGTAAAAAACATAGTGTCATTAACCCCTTCTCAAAATACTCTGCCTCCCTGAGGACATGTTTATTCCTTATTTCTCACACTTTCTGAAGAAATTCTTTAAGTCTGCTTTTGTGAATGTCTGTAAATGTGCCACTGTAGCTATCTTAATGACCTGAATTTGTTCAAAAGTATTCAAAATACATTTCGCGGTCCTTTTTACTTTTTGGAAGAGCCAGAAATCACATGCTGTCTGATCCGGTGGATAAGGTGGGTGAAGATAAACTCTAATGTCTTTATTTGACAGAAATTGCTATAATTATTTTGAATGGACTCAACACTGAGGCAGCTCCGAAAAGACACAGAAAAGAGGACATTCAGAGAATCACCAAAAGTTGCATTAATGGTGGGATAATGAGAGGGCTTATTGTGAGAGTGATTAATGTCAACATATGAGCTTTAATGTGATAATTTTTTTAAAAATTTAAACTGCTTTGGGCTGGGGATTTAGCTCTGTGGCATAAGCGCCTCCCTGATAAGTACAAAGTCCTGTGTTCAATTCCCAGTACCGCAAAAAAAAATAAAAAGCTTTTTGTCATATTTCCTTTACACAGTGTACACCATAACAACAGATGGTCCAAAAGGAAATTAAAAGATTAATGAGGACTGCAAGGGAGGGACAGGAGTTATGGGATTCTCAAAAGAGAAAAAACAATTCGATTATTTCAATAATTTAGAGTAAAGATTATGTTCTCTGAAAGTAAATCAAGGGCAATAGGGCTGGACAGAAGGAAGCTGATAAGAGAGGTATTAGCAAGAAATTCATAAAACCTTGCCACTAAGGGATACAGTTTACTAAATGCGTCATGGCAGAAATACAGAGAAGAGAGCAAGACACTAGTTTTACAGATTTTGGAGATCAAAAGTAAGAGCAAGAAATCCTGAGAGAAGCAGGCAGAGAGTACACTGAAGAACTCAGATTTAGACATCATGGCACCCGAGATTATGCATATATTAGCCAATACTGCATGAGGTAAGAAGTTGGGAATAGCAAACTGTATTTTATTCCTGAATTTGAAAATGGGAAAAATAAAGCAAGTGAAAGAGAAAACAATATTTTGATTGCCAGTGCAGAAAACCTGGCTAAACAGTAAGATGATACAGAACTACCATGAGACTCCATCCCAACAGGAGGGACCACACAACAAACCATCATTAGCATTGCAAAACTGGGTGGATAAATTATAACTGACTACTGTAACCCACTACTCCGGATCTTCAGTGTCTTTAATGGACTATCATGCCTAAAATCAAAACAAAACAAGCAGAAGCATACTCTAATTTAAAGAAGGTCTATTTCAACAATTTTACACTTAACCTTATTTTTAACAGCCATGAAGTAGTTCAACAACTTAACAAAATATTTGACAAGATTTAGAATATTAAGCATATTAAAATTTTACAGTTTTATAACTATAAATTTCATAAATTATATTTAACAGTTGAAGCAGAGCAAATTTATGGGTGTTTTGTTTTGTTTTGTTTTGAAACTGGAAATAGAACTCAGGGCCTTCCTTACACTTGCCAGGCAGGCACTGTGCTACTGAGCTATATCCCTGGCGAACAATGCTAAGTTTTTGTGAGGTTTTTAAGGGAAAATTTAATTTAAATTGTAAAGCTATTATATTATTTTAATAAATAAAATAATATTTGGCTACTCTTAAAGTGTTTTTTCATATAATTTTCTGGAAAGCACTCTAGAATAACAAAAGAAAGAATACACTTATACATTTACCTAATAATTATGCTAGTCTAATTCATGAAAAAACGCAGAAAGTTATTTATTGTAAAGTTGAAAATGTTGCAGTAACTTCAATACACAGTGTTAAAATGGCAAAATACCGTGCATTGGACTTTAATGTGAAGTTCATGCTGTATATTTCTATAAAACAAAATCAGTGGAGATTGGTAGTATTTTATGAAATCACTTGTATTTGGCTGCAAAATAATCCTATTGACAAGTCATTCTACAATAACCACTTACTCAATTAGTTTTTTCAAAGTTACTCAACTTTGAGAAACAATGAAATCTCTACATGCCAGAGGGAAACACAGAACATTTGGAAAGAGAAAGGCAAAACGAAGCCTGAATTTATACAGTTTGCTGTTCCCAAAAGAAATGATGAATCTGCATAGTTAACAGCCACATCTTATAATTTAGGATATAAAAATATTTTTTACTAAGCCTTATATTTATTTTGAAATTATAATCGAGTTATGAATTTGGGGCATAATATTTTTAACATGAAAATATTTCACTTCTAGTACATAGGTGAAAATCTTAAATGTGACATGTTTCAAAAATGTCTTCATATTTGACTACACTTTGAAGTTTAATAAATTCAATTATGGATGCTATAAAAATTAAAATTATATGTTAAGATGAAAACAGTTACTTTTATTTTCATTCCATTAACACAAACCTATCCACATGACCTGCAGAAGTAAAGCTATGAAAGATAATTTACATTTTTGCTCCTCAAGGAACATTTTTAATAACAATTCATTTGCTTTACAGTAGTTGTTTTGATAGAGGAGGCTAATATATATAGAAATTTTTAGCACACTAAGGGCTTTTGTTATTGCTCGCATAATTAAATTCTAGATTTAGTGAAAGGTATTATATACAAAAGCACACTTCCTTACCAGTGGGAGTAATTTGCCCTACAGAAATCTGTTATAACATTTAAGTGAAATTGTTAATCAGGGACTATTTACAGCTGCACCTGCTCTTCTTTGTATCAGGAAGCTGTGTAATCACTGTCAATTCTTCCAAATCTAGGTAGAGGATAACCGTTAAGACAACAGAAGCACAGTTACAGAGAATCCACATCTGCTGCATTGTGCTGGCTCTGGTAGACACTGCGCAACATGGGTCCAGAGGACACCAAGAAGAACCATAGGCAGTGCTTGTTGTTTATGACAGTGTCACTTATTACAAAAGAAGCTCAAGGAATGACCCAAGAAATTTCATTGACAAGCTTATAAGTAATAAAATTACAGAAAAGTACTGCATTAAAATATGGTGAGTTCTCTTAATTTTACAGGAAATTTTTAGAGTAGAAAAGTACTTTAGAATGACCAGGGAAGACACACAAAAACTTCTTAAATTCTTGGGAATATGTTCTTTTTCAAAAAGGTCATTGGGCTAGAAAAACTTGATATTGACCATCTGATATGTATGCAATAGAGCAGCAAGTGTTTTGAGAGACTGTGTTATGCTGGCCACAGAAAACCATTCATAGAAATTAAGCAAGGAATTGCTCCTCTTTCTAAAGTTTCATAATTTAAAAAGTCACCTTTCATGGGTGACTACGTTCATGGAAGTTGGATTTATCCATTCATTATAGAGAACACATGTCATAGTGCTGTGAAGTACAAAGCTATGCATGTCTTCAAAGCACTGACCTGAAGGTGTTCCAGGCTATTAAGGTACTGTAAGCTTACCTACCACCTATATTCTGTACAAAAGTGTGAAAGAATCAAGAAATTAAAGTTAGCATTAGTACATGCATCACTTTTTCACAGTATAATCGTTCTTATTCCGTAAACATTTTTTATGTTTATAATCATATTTATTTTCCAATAAATTTTTACTTTTCTTTTTATTGGTACACCTTTGCAGTACAAAACAATTACAGTCCTGTGGAAGCTTGGTTCATGTAGATAACAGATTTTAATTTTCTTTCATTCTCTTCCTCTCTCCTTTACTCTTGATCCTGTTCACTTTTACAAAACATATATATCTCTGTATTTTCTGTCTCTTATTTTACTCTTTATTTATACTCTGGTTTTCTCATATTAAAAACTCATGAAATAGTTATACTCATGTGCCTGATTTATTTTACTTAACATAAATTTACTCATTTATTGAGTTTGTTTTTCTCCATTAAAACATATGCTTCTACATAATGGGGAATCTTTTTCCTTGTTAATAGTTGAGTCCTATCTGAATAGATTAAGAATACTTTGGTGAGTTACTCACTGCCATTGAATTTATAAAAGTCTTCATCTAAAAAATACTGAAGAAACAAATTTCTATGTAATTGTTTGAATTTTTAACATAGAAAACAGCTGTATCTACTTTCATGTTATTCTAAAATACTGAAATGATCCATACATTTCTGTGCCAAAGAATGAGATGTAAAATGTATGTTGACCAACATTTTTTCAAATAAGCTATGAATGAAAAAATGGAAAAAGAAATACAAAGAGAGTTGCACCTTAGAACTGTTTTTAATTTCCGTATTTAATAATCCAATGCATAAGACTGCAAAAGGTGATCAATTGTAAATATAATCAAAATATTTATGTAGTGATAAATACATGTAGGTCTTGGTAAGCATGAACTAACCTGAATAATTTTGGCTTGAATATTGCCATTTAAAAAGGAGTAAGGGGTTGGGGATATAGCTCAGTGCAATAAGCACCTGCCTGGCAAGCACAAAGTCATGAGTTCGATCCCTAGTACCTCAAAAAAAAAAAGGAGTAGGTTAAGAGGGGAAGAGGGGTTGAAGGGAAGGAAGGGGAAAAGAAAAAAAAAGAAGCAGCAAGATAGCTGTGCTGTGGAGAAATAAAATATTTCCACGACAAAGAGCAACTGAAGAACTTCATGAGTGCCAAACAGGCATTGGAAAAAGCACTAAAAGATATTCTAGACAGAGAAAAAAGAGACCACAATCCCAAGAACAGCTATAGAAATAACTCCCTAAACAGAACAAATAATTAAACAGTCAGCAAAAGAAGGAAAACTTCAAGTAAATAACATGACTAGAATAAGCCAACATATAACCATGATAACCATTAATGTAAATGGCCTCAACTCTAAAGTCAAAAGGAAAAGATTGGAAGACTGGATTAAGGAACACAATCCAACGATATGCTGTATACAGGAAACATATTTTACTCAAAAAGAAATCTACAGGTTGAAAGTTAAAGGTTGGAAAACTGTTCTCCATGCAACAGGCCCCCAGAAAAAAGCAGGGGTAGCTATTATGTTTGCAAAGAATGTAAACTTCAAAGCAAAAACAATCAAAAGAGATAAAGAAGGCCACTACATACTAGTTAGGGGAAAGCTACAAGAGGAAGAGGTAACAATCCTAAATATTTATGCACCAAACAATGGAGCACCTAACTTTACAAGTCAAATCTTGACAGACGTAAAAATTCAAATAACTAATACTATTGTAACAGGGGACCTAAACACACCTCTGATGCAAAGAGACAAGTCAACCGGACAGAAACTCAGCAAAGAAATAACAGACCTGAGCCAAAAGTGTGAACAAATGGACTTAGTAGATGTATACAGAGTGTTCCACCCCACAACATCAGAATACACATTTTTCTCAGCTGCACATGGGTCTTTCTCCAAAATAGACCACATTCTAGCCCATAGAGCATATCTACCTAAATGCAAAAGAATTCAAATTATCCCATGCATATTATCGGACCACAGTGCAATAACATTGGAAATTAATGACAAAGAGAACTCCAAAAACCACATAAACACGTGGAAATTAGACAACAACCTACTGAATAACCAATGGGTCACACAAGAAGTTAAAGAAGAAATTAAAAATTACCTACAAATAAATGAAAATGCAAGTACAACCTACCGGAATCTGTGGGATGCAATGAAAGCAGTCCTCAGAGGGAAATTTATA
>PVLD010015015.1:0-50188 GCA_004027595.1 Dinomys branickii
TCCGCTGGGCGTTGCCGCCGCCAGAGAGCCGATCTCTGTCGGGAGTCGCCGGAGAGCTGCGCCGGGTCGGGAGGCGGGAGGGATCGAGCTGTCTGTGTTCTCAGGGCGTTAGGACCCAAGCAAATCTTCCTCCTCGCTCTCGGCGTTTGGGGCCCTCTGCGCGGCCCGCCCGACACGCGCGAAACGTGGGATTGCCGGGCGTCTCCGCCGCTAACAAGCGGACCTCTGTCGGGAGTCGCCGGAGAGCTGCGCCGGCTCGGGAGGCGGGAGGGATCGAGCTTGGTCCTCCAAGTCTTAAGAACAGCTAAGGATCTAGTGTCTTTTTAAAATGGTAGATGGAGTCCCGGGTTTTATTACTTTCTAAGTCTGAGCTAGATTTAAAAATATCCATTTTACAGCGGTTTATATTAAAGTCCACTAGGAGGAGTTCTAAAGTAACTCTCCATAGCACTATTATCTAAACAAAGTCAAGCAAGGAATACCAGTAAATTTAGCAACTAGTTTAAATGCAACATATACAAGAACAGTACAGGAATAAAATGTTCCATTAAAGAAATAGTATAACTTCTTTTTTTGACACAGGGTCTCACTATGCAGTTGAAGCTGGCCTTGAGCTCACTTTGTAAACCAGGCTGGTCTCCAACTTGCAATGAGCTTCTGCCTCAGCCTCCTGAGTGCTGGGATTACAGGCGTGCGCCACCATGCCCAGTTGAGATAACCTTATAACCTTCCCATGTTTTAACTTAGATTTATCAAATTTTAGCACTACTATATGAGACAAAACATAAGCAATTATAAGCAATGGACAAAGACATGAAATTTGAAGCATAAAAATCTGTTACCTAAATGAGTCCCAATCCAGAGGCTATTAAATAAAAGCAAACTCTTACCTCCATCCAATGATCTTGGTGGAAGACCTCCACATGATACAGGGGAAAGAATCCTCCAACCTGAAAAATACCTGGGATGAGTTTATGTTCTCTAAAATTAAAGAATGAATTTAAGGAACCACAGATGTGAAGAGCAGAATATATTTATTGCAGACAAGAAAACCTCTGTCTGAGAGAGGGACAGAAGGAGGCCCGAGTGTATATATTAGAACTCATTTACTCTTTTAATTTTTCACACCAGGGAGACAATATGATGTTTACACATGTGAGTTCATTTATGAGTATCTTCACAAGTTGTATTCATTTACCTATAAATGTCTCAAAATATAAAATCTCCTCTTGGAAATGTCCAATGATCAAGACAATTAAATGATGTGTTTTGAACTAGGATGTGGGGTGGGTGTAAAGTGAAAAGGAGCAGTTTCCTTTTTTAAAGAATGGTATCAGACTATCTTGGAGCCGCTTTTTCTTTTTATTTATTTTTTTTTAAGATTGAGTAGTATACTAATAAGTAAGAGTTTGAAATTAGAGGTAATTTATGTTTTATATGCAGATTTCAAGACATTTGCTAAGTTTGTAGTTTCATGTGATTAGTTTCCAACTCCCTCCTCACCTAAGCTGTCTGGCTCCCAGGAACAGCCTTACAGAGAGAAAGGGGGAGTACCACATTGAAAAGAAAATGTTGCTGGACTACTGACTGAAAGTAAATTTAAATAAAATTAAAATAGCATTTTTCTCCTTATGGGCATTCGCTTTGTTTCAAGCCATCATATATTAGGTATTGTGTTGCTACCAGTGAATACAGATGCTGAGCTCTTTTACAAAAAAAATTTTTTTTAAATTTTTATGTGAAGTATTGAGTATTTGAAATAGCCCACTTCACTACAATGGTCTTGTCTACTTCATTAGTCTTCAAAGAACAGCCATTTGCTACCAAAGTAAGTCAGTATTTTGAATGTGTTTCTCTTGGTTTTTATTAGCTAGTTCCTGAAAACGTTTCCACCAGAACTTGAGGCAAATTGTAAGGAAGCTGTTTCTTTTAAAATACAGACCACCACCAAAAATTTAAATGTACGTACTGTTTAACTATTTGGCTGGTTTTTATTTTTTAAAAGATATAAACACCAAAAAAATTTAACATTGTATGAAGATGTAAAACAATAAGATGGATTTTCTGTAACTTTGTTTATGTTACTAAGTTGTTAAATATACCTGGAAGTCATTACAGAATTTCTTATTAGAACAGTTAATGTGGTTTATTTTAAGTATACACAGACTGACCAGTGGCCTCTCAAAAGCATATTGTGGTTTTTTTTATGTCCTTTTGAGACAGGGTCTCACTATGCAGTTCGAGCTGGACTTGAGCTCACTTTGTAGCCCAGGCTGGTCTTGAACTCACAAGGATCCTCCTGCCTCAGCCTCCTGAGTGGTAGGATTACAGGTGTGCGCCACCACTCCCAGCCTCAAAAACATATTGTAGGTATTGAAAATAAAAGGAAAGAAAATCCATCTTCAAACACATTTTATGGAATTGCTCATCACAAATACTCTTAAATCTGTGAATTGTAAGCTGTTTGTTTTGTATTTTTGTATTATATATGGACTTTCTAATGTGACAGTTAATCGCATCTTTAAAAGCATAGTCACAGACAGAAGAATAATAATAGTGATTTCCTTCAGAATTCCAGTGTTAACTTTGGAGGCAGCTTCAGGCTATTTCACTGGTGGAAATTGCTGATCTTTTTGAATAGGCAGTAACTCCAGAGAAGAAAGCTGTGCACATGCCTAATGAGTTGTTCTTTTACATTAAAGTTTTTTTTTTTTTTTTTTTTTTTGTGGTACTGGGGATTCAACTCAGGACCTTGTGCTTGCCAGGCAGGCACTTATTACACTGAGCTATATCCCCAGCCCTACATTAAAGTTTAGACGAAGCCCCAAGTAAAACAATGGGAATGTATATAGAACTATGAATTCTTACATGATTGAATTATGTCAAGATACAGGAATTTAACTGTAACTTTCTTTTCTGTACGCAAACTTGTTCATTTTTGTCCATTTTACTGTTTGTTGAAATAACATCGCTCTCCTATGTACTCTGTTCTTGACCCAAATGAAATACTAAGGTAAGGTCAAGATGAGGGGAGAGAAATGACTGAGATGAATGTCTTTACTAAAATAACCAATAAATTCTGTCAAACTAAAAAAAAAATGATGCAGAATTCCAGAACAAGATGATCGGAAATAAACAATCATTGTTACATTACATATCATTGTCTTCAAAGTAGTTGTTCAGATTACCAGACATAAGCATGCAAAATTGGTCAAAAACTTTGAGCATTAACTGTTCCTTTCAATAAACCAATAGTAATTACAAGTACAATTATCTTAGCTATCTTGTGTGTGTATATACATATTTTCCCCTTTCTTCTTTCTTTCTTTTCTCCTTTCCCTCATCCCAATTGTTCATTCATTTTGAAGAGTTTCTTTCCCTTTCACAGTACATAGCTATTGTACCTTTTGGATTTTATTTACTCTTTCAGTTTCCTACCCTAGGGAGACAATACCATGTTTACACATGTGGGTCTGATTTATTCCACTTATGAGGATGGTTTCTAGTTGCATCCATTTACCTATAAAAAGCCTCAAGTTTATCTTTTAGTATAGCAGAGCAATACTCCATTGTATAACAATACCACATCTGTTTCATCCATTCCTCAGGTGATGCGCATTTGGGTTGTTTCCAAGATTTAGCTATGACACATTGTGCTGCTATCAACATGGGTGCACATATATCACTGTGGTGCGATGTTTTCAATTCTTTTGGAAAAATACCTAGAATAACTGGGTCCAATGAGACCTTTAATCCTAGGTGTTTTTTTTTTTTTTTTTTTTTTTTTAGGAATCTCCACACTCATTTCCAGAATGGTTGTACCAGTCTACATTCAATAAAAACATATATTCTCACTCAGGCAGAAATCTCAATAACAACAATATATTCACTTATAAAGGTGACCCAAAATGCTGTATCCACCCCTCCTGCCACACGAGAACTTAGCAGGAACTCACTGTCTTTTAAAAAAGTTTCAGTACACATGTAATATGCAAATGCCTTGATCACTGAGTACCCAGCATCCCCAACTATCATAAATATCATAAACTGAACTGATTTGCAATTGTATTTTGGGCATCTACCATACACTAAGGTGATGGCTATAAATATCTTGTTTACCACCAGTCACAGTAGCAGATAGAAGCAAAAGACTCTATTTTCATTTCTTCGGTTAAACTGAATGATGTACTCATTCTTTTTTTTTCCTGTTTTTTTGAGACAGGGTCTCACTATGCAGTTCAGGCTGGCCTTGAGCTCACTTTGTAACCCAGGCTGGTCTTGAACTCACAATGATCCTCCTGCCTCAGCCTCCTGAGTACTGGGATTACAGTCATGCGCCACCACACCCGGCAATGTATTCATTCTTGTACATGTGTATAACCATTCTGTCTTCTCACTAGTTCACTTAATCAGTGCCATGAGTATCCAACAGAAATTCATGTAAGGGACTGTGCTTCACTCAGTCAGCGTCAGTGCAGTTAGTTTAATCCTAAAATAACAGCAAATCATTACATAAATTTCAAAACAGAAGAAACCAGCAAAATATAGATAGGGTCCTAGAGGCCTCCAGGCATCCTTGAATGATATCATAGAAGCCTTTGCTAAAAAACCTTCTAGAAGTTGGCAAAAAATATGCAGTATGTATGAAGAAAAATTGTTCAAGTGGCCAATAGTGTGGACAGTTTTCTAAACAATTTCATATCAACTTTCTCTTATAGATGAGATGAATTAATACCATGGCGATTTCTGGTTTTTACCAACTTATACACTCAAACCACTTATTTTATATTTCTAATGATCAATGTATAAAACTTTAAATATTTTCAGAAACACAACCACTGTAAAGTGTGTTAATCTCTTAAAAATGAAAAAAAAATCTCCTAAAAATGCAGGAAAAGAGAGACTCTTGAGGGCCCATAATAAAGCTATACTCACGTTAACGCTGCTTGTGTTAAAAAGTGTTTATTAATTTCATTTAGCTTTATTGTAGTAGACAAAATATTTGATGTATGACAAAATATTTGATGTATGTAATGAAATGTTCTCACATATAATTGCATTGTGAAATTATTGCCACCGTGCTTCTACTAGCATATTTAGTACCAAACACATTCACCTTTCATATATATGGGGAAAAGAACTACAAAGAACTCCCTGAGCAAATAGCAACAGTATAGTGGACCCTGCATCAATCACTCTAATCGCCATGTGGTTGACAGGTGTTCTGCAGGCCACAAAAAAGATTCAGCCTTTTAAGTAACATCTCTCAATTCCACTCACCCCTCGCATGACAGCCACCATTGTGCCCCACAACACTGTAGTGTTGACAACTTGAGATTCTAAATATGACTATGATCAAAATATAGCTTATCTCTGACAAGTTTTACTTAAAGATCTCCTAGTTAATCTATATTTTCACAAATGAAAAGATTTTCTTTGTAGTCTAAATAATGATATTGAATATATACTTTATCCATTCAAATATTATAACTTTATTATAGACAGTTAAATTAGACAAAGTGATTCACAGTCAGAGAGGGACTGGACCCTCAAAGAGGTCAACACAGAAAAACTGAAGACATAAAGTGAGGGCTGGAAGCACATCTGAAGACGGCCAGACCTATGCCTCCCAATGGGAAAACAACCACGCGTGGTGGTGCACACCTGTAATCCCTGCCCTTAGGTGGCCGAGGCAGGACTGCTGCAAGTTCGAGGCCAGCCTAGGCTATGTAAGTGAGTTTTTCTTGGTTACTTTTCTCTCATTGCTGAGACAAAATACCTGACGCCCAAAATGAAGGAAGGAAAGGTTTATTTAGCTTACAGTTCATGGAGGTTTCAGTCCATACTTGGCTGGTTCTGATGCAGAGTGGCACGTGGCAGAGGGTAACAGTTCATTGCAATGGAACACAGCAAAAGCAACTAGAGCAAAATGGAGGCATGGAGGCAAGCAGCCTCGTCCCTCCTCTACACTGTATGCAAACTACCCGCCCCAGGGCAGGTGTAGCACTCACATCCATAATCCCAGCATTGGATCCGAGATCAATCACAAACTCTAGAAGCCTGCCCCACGACTGCATGAGGATTTGGGGGACATGAAGACACAAACCATAACAGAGTTCAAGGCCAGCCTGAACTGCAGAGAGAGACACTGTCTCAAAAAGACGAAACAAACCGCCCCCCAAAACAAAGGGATAAATAGTAACCTAAAAATATATGGTCAGTACCACCACCTCCTCCAATAAGTCCGGATAGGCATCAGTCATCAAGGTCAGAGACCAGAACAATCGGACTTGCTTTTCTAAAATGCCTTTGCTCTTTCCATGAACACTTGCTACATGCAGTTACAATTCTACAGGTTGTTTGCAGTTTGACCCATATTGTAACCACGTTGTGACTTTGCTGTATAAATTACCCCAGACATTGGGCCTTTGTGGCCACCACAGTGGGGATCCCTCCTGAAAATCCAGAAGCTAGTCTTCTCTCCTTATACCCAAGAAAACTTTTCAGACTTCTTTCTTTGCTTTGAACCTGAATTCCTCAATGTTGTGAGCCCACAAACTTGGTGCCTTGGACATCTAATAGGGCAGGAGGTATATTTCTCGTATATCCATTTGAATATTATAAAGTGTCTTCTAACGGCCATGTACCAAAGGCACAGTTTCAAGTTCCTTGGGTGTTGTGAATTTAACATTCCCATGCACTTTCTGACCTCCTCAGTCTAGTAATTTGCAGATATATTGAAGGAAGGTCACTGGGGTTGTGCTCTCGCACAGTAGGTAGCATCCATACCTATTTTTGTTACTGCTTCTTGGATGGCACAAAGTCACACCACTCTCCATAATTCCAATTTTTGATAACCAATTTTAACTCAGCTCAATTATTTGTTTTCTTCTTATCTTCTTTAATTTGTGTTTTATTTTCTTTTGGTTTTTGAAGACATGGTCTCACTTAGTAGTTGAGGCTGGCCTTGAAGTCACTCTGTAGCCAAGGTTGTCCCTGAATACATGGCCATCCTCCTGCTTCAGCCTCTTTTATGCTGGGAATAGAGGCATGCATCAGCACATCCAGCTGTTTCTCTTTTTTCTTTCTTATCTTCAGTTTTTGTGTGAAGGCATTTATTCTAGGTCTTTCGTATGTTCAGAAAGTTTCTATAGCTAAATTCTACTGCTAGGCCTTAATATGTTCTATATAAGAAATATAATATATGAATACTTCATTATAATTGTTTATTAGATTCATCTTTATAATAAAGTATGCCCCAGATTCATGACAGCCATACTCTCCAGAGCTGTCATTTCTTTCTCACTGGTCTTTCTTCCTTATGATCTACAAATAACGTATTTCTAACTCTAAGCTCACAGTGTTGATGCTCATTCAAAGTTGACTCATATTCCCATCTGCAGTGTTCCCTGATTCTCAAATAGTCTGGCCTGCCATCCCTAACACATCAGAAATAGAAACACATCTCCTGATCCCCTATGCTCCAACTTAAGTAGACATAAATGTATACATTTTTCTTTAAGGAGATTACAGTTAATGAATCCACAACATATATATCTCCTGGCTGTTTCCTTATTTTTCACATAAAACTAATATTACTGGCTAGGCGTGGTGGTGCATGCCTAAATTCCAGTACTTGGGAGGCTGAAGTAGGAGAACCACTGTCGAGTTCAAAGCCATCCTGGGCTACAAAGTGAATTCAAGGCCAGCCTGAAATGCATAGTGAAACCCTGTCTCAAACATATAAAAAAATCCCTAATAGATCTGATATTCTTGGGAAGAAGAATTCATGAATTTGAAACTCTTAAGACTATATTATTAGTAGGTATCAGGCAAAAATAAGAAACCAGTAAAACTACCTTCAGGTACACTGAATCACTAATAAGTTCCATTGAAGATATGCAGAAAACTCATAAACTCTTATAGCAAATGTAAAGAGCAAATCATGTTGGAAAAACCTGTCAGTTTCTATAACAATAAAATACACAATTGTGGTCAGTTCATTCATGAATCTAAACCTACAACTTCAAACTCAGTAAGGTATAAAAAACTTTTTTATAGCAGTGGTGAATGAATTTATATGGTGATAGTTTTCCTGCTGACACAGTTCTGAGATCACACATAGCATCACACATGAAAAGACCCTCTGGGTGTATGTTTGTTTATATATTTGTTATTTATGTGTTATGTCTTGCTTTATCTTTTTATTTTTTATTTTTTTGCTTTATCTTTTTAAGTATTAAATAATGTGGAAGTTTACCAACTTAACATGTCTACTTCTGTTTATATCCTAAATACACCAACTATGCTCAGTTTCTATCTCTTTAGTATCCAAGAGAATTAGACTTCAACATGAGCTTCAAATGGTACAAACCATAAAATTCACAAGATAACCATTATTTCTTCCCTATATACAAAAATATGGAGCTATAATTCAAAACTAATTTTTCTCATGAATATTTATACCTTACTTTCATCAAAGCTAGTAAGTAGTACCAGCTGAAATGTCCATCAGTTGTTGTATGGCCAATAATTTAAGGTAGCTGTGGAGTAGCATTTTAGACATTCATCAAAACAAATGATATTTTTTTCTTGGTCTTTTTGAGACAGGGTCTCACTACGCAGTTCAGGTTGGCCTTGAGCTCACTTTGTAGCCCAGGTTGGTCTTGAACTCTCAACAATCCTCCTGCCTCAGCCTCCCGAGTGCTGGGATTACAGGCATGTGCCACCACACCTGGCACAAATGATACTTTAATTAAAGGAAAAATCTTGGAAATATGCTGCAAAGACAGGAACAAAAGAAAATGTTGAATTATTTACCTCATATGAAAAGGCGAGGATTCAAATATGTATCGGGGTAGACAGTTTCTATAGACAGATTATTAGGGCTGTAAGAGGCTTCAGAAAAGTGAAGTACTGGTTGAAGAAAACAAATCCTTTAGGAGGGAATAGAAATGTTCTGAACTGCATGCAGACGTTTTATGTATGATTTAAATTAAACAGTAAAAGTAATTTAACTGTACCTTACTAAAGTGGGCTGGAAGACAGTACCTAACTGATGGGGATCCTCAGGGAATTTGGATAGCCATGACCAGCACAAGTACCTACAAGGTGACAAGGAATAAAGGCAAAAGAGAGGGTGGCTTGGGGCTGGGGATATAGCTCAGTGGAATAAGCGCTTGCCTAGCAAGCGCAGGGTCCTGAGATCGATCCCCAGTACTGCAAAAAAAAAAAAAAAAAAAGAAAAGAAAAGAAAAGAGAGGGTGGCTTGAGAAGAAAAAATTAAGAACAGATCAATTGTTGTAGTTGAAAATAATAGCACAGGTTTCAGAAACAAAATTTATAAATTATTCAATATTATGTATATAGTGTTTAAACACTCAGAGTGCTTATTATAGGGAATAAATGTTTATTTCATCACACAGCTATCTTTAACAAAATGAATTACTACAAGAGATCTCCCTTCAGTGCTTAAACACCAGTATTATATAGGTAGTAACAGAGGAAGTTCGGAAAGTACTGAGAAGGGATAACGTCACGAATCTGGTATTTTTTGGTGTTGTCATTGTAACTGATGGATTCCAGGAAGTTTTCTGATGAAGCGTGCACTGAACCTGTGTGGAATATTCCCTGACCTCCTCTATGTGTTCACATGCAAATTATACTATTACAGAAGTGTGTGTATCAAGATCAATTCATGAGCTGGGGATGCAGCTCAGCAACACAGCGTCCATCTGGCAAGTGCAAGACTCTGAGTTTGATTCCCAGCATCAAAAACAAGAATGAAAACAAATCAACACATCATGAAGCAAAGGAGAAAGTGTATATAATTAGATAATAATGTAAGCATCAATGGTCAGATTTTTCATAAAATTACTGGGTTCAATGTTCAGGTTTAAGTGAATCCCTTTAGGAAACTCCATCCAGAGAAAAAAACAATCATTAATGGAATAGGAATCAAAAACATAACCACAATGTATCAATAACCCTAGACAATTCATTCTCACCTGTGAATAAACCACACTGTTCACCAATAAATTACGCATTCGCCCTTGGATAGAGCGTTATCATGTCTATAGTATGTCTATGTGGTCAAACCATCCTCCCCTACCTGCCAGAAGATGCAAATTCCCAGTTACAAACTGTAGTGCACCTCTCTCCCTAAGGGCCCACACTTCACTCCTGCGTATGAACTAAGCCTTATATACAACGCTATTTGCACCTCTAATTGATATTTCCTGAAAATTATTTTTGTACAAAGGGAATCTGGCAACTAGAAACAGTCCATGTTTAGGTTTGGCTAGTAACAACAGTGTGAAAGGGAAAAAAAGACCAAGGAAAGAGGAGATTAGAGCAAGGGATAACAGATATGATCCAAGTATTGAGCTGGGTGTGGTGGTGCCCGCCTGTAATCCCAGCACTCAGGAGGCAGAGGCAGGAGGATCACTGCGAGTTCGAGACCAGCCTGGGCTACAAAGTGAGCTCAAGGCCAGCCTGAACTGCTTAGCGAGCCCCTGTCTCAAAAGACAAAAAAAAAAAAAAAAAAAAAAAAAAAAAAAAAAAAAAAAAAAAAAAGAGTATAGTATTCATGTGTTTCAACATGCTAAAATGAAACTTTTTGTAAAATAAATGTAAATAAAAATACTTTGCAATGATATGTATATAAAATATCTGTTAATTAGCTTACTATTCTCATTGAATAATGTACACAGCAAGAATTACAGAACCCCCACACCAATTCATGATTTGGTCTGGAAAAACAACCAGGGGCAAAAAACAATTTTCCATTCCCAAAATTTCCACTATTTGGCTTCTGCTTGGTTAGCTAAAGTGATTAACAAAGTGCTCATTAGTTACTCTTCTTCCTCCACGACTGTGGTCTAATAGTCACTCTCAGCCTCAGTCAGCTCACCACCTCTGCCTTTGTGTCGCTCCCGGGACAGCCAGACCTAATGTGAAGACCTTCTCTAGTACAGGAGCCAAATCTGTCAACCTTAATTATCCCCTGCATCTCAGTTCTTCTACCCTTCTTGTGTTTTTGGCAAGTGATTGAGGTGTTTGAAGAATGCACAATTGGGGCTTCAATATTCCTTTCAAATAACCTCATGTCCTAGTTCAGTCAGCACCAAATTTTTAAAGCAGTGCTAACAAACGGTCCAAGGGTGGTAACTATCACATCAGAGATGGCAACCAATCACAACTTCTGGAACCTCAGGCACACATAATTATGCATGCCCCTTTGCAGTGACACTGATAATGTGGGTGTGATCAGAACAGGGATTTAATGCTGGTCTTCAGACGCCTTTGGATCTGAACACAAGTGATGGACTTGACTCTCTGCTTCTCAAACATTTAAAAAATACAGGGCACTCTCGAGACAAAGCAAGAATTGGGGAAAAAGAAATTAAATGTTTTCCTATGCACAAATGCTACACCCCAGCCTGGAGATGCCACTTAAATTCCTAAAGTCACCACAGAGCACTGCAAGACATAAAGCTTCGGGTGGATCGCTGACAAAATAGGGTTCTGCATGAAACTGAAGAGCAAGCAGACACAGGACCCAAGGCTGGGGTCCCCAGTGTGGGCCAAACCCTGTGGCAGAGTCCGGAGGGGACCGAGGTTAGAGCACTGAAGAGCACACGTCATAGACCTTGAAGATTTCATGGGAAGGCCCCAGGTTCCGCAGGTCTAAACTGGTCATCTGTATGCATCTCTGAGCACCAGCCCCACACTTACGTTTCTACCTCCTAGGGTGATTCTATGTCTATAGAATTGCTGCAGCCTAAGGAAGTCACATAAGCAGGGAGTAAGAGGTTCTTGTGGCACTTCTCAGGTGGCAGCAAAAAATAAAGGCTTTGCATTATGGACCAGCCTGATCTTTCTGTCGGGCTCACCTGTGTGCAGCTCACATGGCTAACCTGCGTCTCTCAGTAGCTGGTAACCCAAATCCCACCCTCTGAGACTGAGGGAAAGGAAAATGACCCCGTATCGGCCTGATGAGCAAAATGTTGGAACCCACCCAAAAGGTTCTGTCCCAGGTTACTCCTGGGTTGCCTAAATGGGCCAATTTTGTAATGATGGCTTTTAAGATCTACTTTCTCATGGCTTTTCAGAGCATGCATGTGCTAAGTCTATTCAGCCAGACATTCCCGCAGCTCTCTGGAAATAAAGCAATAAGTGTGCTCACATTTATAGGCTATGTGCTGTGGAGACATCAGAACTCAAAGGGGGCGATATTTAGAGCAAGTATGGACCCCCAGCAGAGGATAAATTGTGGGATGTCACCTATGAGTAACTTGAAATGAGGCAGTTGGATTCATTGCCGAGATTTTCTCACACTATTTCACTCAACTAGGCCTTTTGCTAAACTGTTTTAAGATTGGTGTTGAATGTAGGACATTTTGTGTGTAGCCACATCGCAGCTACTTCTTTTTTGAGGCAATGTTTTGGTGTGTTCCTAAGTTGTCCGGCATGGCTGCAAACTTGTAAATGTTCAGTCTTTTTTGGTGAGTTTCCCTCAGCGTTGAGATTACAGGAGTAATCAACCACACCTGGCAAGGACATAGTTTATTTATTTATTTTTTTTTTGGCGGTACTGGGGATTGAACTCAGGACCCTGCGCTTGCTAGGCAAGCGCTTATTCCACTGAGCTATATCCCCAGCCCAAGGACATAGTTTAATAAAAAAAAAAATAGGAACATAAAAACAAGGGTATGTAATTAACACATCTACAACGTTCACTGAGTAGCACTGCTTTACAGAATAATCAAGCAAGGAAAAATCACCTGCTTCACCCATGGTCAAAGGGAAAATCCACATTCAGGGACTTTAAGTTCTTTTCCAAATAGAGGATGAGACTAGCTCCTGAAATGGTATATCACAGTGAATCTTGGTGATGTGGGAACAAGTAAATATATTAACTCTTGCAGCTGACCACAGCCTGCAGCTCTTTTCCCAGTGTGAAAATGCCACTTCCTACACCCCAATATTTACTAGATGAATACCCTCACTTGGAGTCTTGTTAAGGTTCTCACGAAAGTATCAAATTCATCATGCCTTTCTCCAGAAATTACATAAAGGAATCTATTTCAGTTTGAGCACAAATATTTATTACATACAAATTATAGACTGACACCATAAATATACGCATAACAAAAACAAAATTGTGTGTAGAAATTCCCAAGGAAAACAGGGTCACAACCTGAGAAAGAAAATACACACTCAATGGCTGAGGCTTTTTCTGCCTTCTGCGTGACTTCTGTGTATGAGTCTCTAGCCTTCCACCACTCTGCAGCTTTTCACTGTTCGCACTCATTCTGTTGGTGCTCTCTCCACCTGAAGGCCGCCCTCAGGAAACACTGTTGTCCAGAAAGCATGAAGGCAAATTTACTGCTTTTCCTCTGTAGGCTCCAGTTTGGCCTTATCATGAAGATGTGATCCACCTACATCACAACACTTACAGATTAAGTAAGACAAGAATGTGGAATCCAAATCTTTGAACGTGAGATTGTGACAATGCACAAATCATTTTACATTACCTGATACAGAAAAGGGAAACGCTAAGACACTTCGTACAGGCCTTAAAACAGACACATAAAAATGCCTTTGAGGATATGAAGAGGTCTCATACAGATACTTCTAGGTAAGCAAACTGGTTTGATAAACAACTTATCAAACACCAACTCTCCACTGTTCCGAGCCTCAGTACTTCTCCCAAGGCCCCAAGTGATGTTTGTTTCCTAGTGATGCCTGGCTGGTGATGTACGTTTGCTCTTTGCCATATGAAACTGTCTCTCTACCACTCTGCTGTTAGCAATCACTCACCCACTCTTTTCAATACTGAACTTCCTAAAAATGCATTTTCCTTTCAAATATTCATACCTGGGCCAGGTTTATCCCTTCTTAAGCTCAGTCACATCGCATGTGAAACCGAGGTATTGCCCTGGGGCAAAGATAGAAAGTTCTCAAGAATCACTGCGATTTAGACATGGGAGTGGAAGAGTGGTTGTTCTTGCGCAATGTACATGCTTTTTGTCATTTTTCTAGCTACTCATCATGTTCCTCCTTGAAACAACTTCGGTCTTCTGTTGTGACAAGCAAGACATATGAGTCATGTGTCTATTAAAATAAAAAATTAATGCCCTTATCTGATGAGCATAGGATTCCATGTGTCCAATGTATGCTTTCAACAGTAGACAGTAATATACACATGTATACGCACATATACCATTTTATCAACATATATACCTATGAAAAATTTAATTGATATACTATGCACAGATAGAAACATATTCTGTAGTGGTTATTAAATTCTACTGTAAATGATGCTATGTGGATGTGCTTTCTCCACCTCTTGCCCCTCTAATTGTACTCTCCATTCTGGTTACGGTGTGACATCACACAACAGTTATACGTGGAGATCAACTGAGGTAAGTGATGGAACCTAGTGGAATGAGATTTAATCACGATAGAATGCATATGATTTGAACTTTGCCATTTTTCAGTTTTGGAATTTTTAGTATGAGATCCTTCTAAGCTGGCAGAATTAACATATGGATAAAGAGGGACTATGCTTACCTTAGCTGCTGCCACACCATGGACACACCTACTGGATCTACAGGAGCAGAGTTTTTGCCTCAACACCCAGACAACCCTGCATCAAAGTTTTTGGTAGGCGAATCTGATGCTTGTTTTCACGCATTGAACTCATGATTGTGATCATCACATGCTTTTGTTCACAATAAGGCCTCATACCCATCATTTGGGATTCTTTTCACTGAAATCATATTCTGTGCATTCTCTTTAGAAATATGGGGAAAATGCTGAAGTCCTTATATACTTGTATATTCAGGATGTTGCTATGCATAGAGGATCGAATTTACTATCAAAGGTATTATTTTACTTTCATAAGAAAAATTAAAAGATCATTAATTAAAATTGAGACATACTTTATGAATGGAAACAGGATAAAGAAATAATAGAAGGTGGAGGAAGGAAGTAGGGAGGTAAAATGAAGAGTTCAGATGTGTATTCATGCACAACTTTGAAAGTCCCTCTCCTTGGACTGTGCTTTCTTTGCTGGTTCTTAAGATTCTAACATCCTTTGAGCTTTAAGCTCTTAGGCACCCGTTATAGGAGTACTGACCCACTGATTATAGGAAGATTTTTAAAATCTTTTATAAGGTAGAAACGACTCATGTACATGGCTTTTATGTTTTCAAGGTTGATACATTGTGTCAACCTGAGAAACTTAGAAGCTTAACTGACTCCTCAATGAGGCAGAATCTTCACTTTATAAACATTTTGAGGCTGTACAAGAGGAGGGCAGAGAGATGTGAGTGCTATACCTACGCCAGGCTGGGTGGACTGCTTACAACATAAGGGAGAAAAAGAAGATTGTCTACTTAAGTCTTTTTCCTGTTGCTTTTCCTGTCTTTCACCATCATGAACTGTTGCCCCTCTACTGTGCCACCCTCCTTTAGAGCCAGCTAATTATGGACTGAAACCTTCACAAACTGTGAGCTCAACAAATCTTTCCTTTCTTAACTTTGGGTGTCATTTTTTTTTTTCAGCAACAAAAGTAATCAATATGGAAATTGTTAGGAGTGGCGTCACTGCTGTGACAATATGTGATCATGTGGTTCAAGAGCCTTTGGGAACGGCTTGTGGGAAGATTTTAGAAAACTGTGAGATGTCATCTGAAAGAGTAGTGCTGGAATACCTCAGGCTGTTCTATATGGGAGATCCTGGTCAGAACTCCTAAGATGAAGAGACTAAGAGAACTTCCAGTGGTAGAGACCAGGCTTGGGAGGTTTCTGCTGGGAAGCACTGCACTGGCTGGTGGACTCCAGTTGATACCTGTTATGGCTTGGCTGCGAGTTTGTCAGCATTTCATTCATGTTCAGAGGCTCTCCCTGAGAGTGAAATTAAGGAAGCGCACACTAACTAATCCTGCTGAAGAGATTTCAAGGTAGTCGAATGTTGAGGTAGTGGCATGACTATTACTGGGTGGGGGGGTTAGCGAGATTTATGTCACAAATCAATAGCAGATCTGAGCAGAATGTGAGTTTGGCAAGAAAGGAAGCTCCAGTACAGTTGTGGACTACAGAGATAGAATCGAGGTGATCTCAATTGCTGACAAAGAACAGAATATAAAAGGTGACCTGATGGCATCACAAGCAGCACCAAGTTTCCACCCTCTGCAGCCTCAAAACTGCAAAAGTGACAGAATTTGCTTTAAGGAGAAAACACTGTGTTCCAGAATGGCAGCAGCAAGGATAATTTTTTCCTCAGAAATGGACTGAGAGCACCCAGTGATCCAGGTACTTAAACCCTACAGCCAAGAGAGAGGAAAGCCTGGCTACTTCAGCTTGCAGACCTTGGCAAAATCCACAATGCACTGGTTTTACTCACAGGCAGAATGCTGGAGATAATGGGGTTAAGAAGGTTTGCATCCTGATTTTAGAAGGCCTGGGAAGCCAGGTAGTATTCCTGAGAAGGAAGACAGTGAAGCTGTGAGTGTGAAGCCAAAGATGTACTGGAGACAGAATTTTGGAGGAGTCAGGAACATGCATCATCTGAACAAACCTGCCAAGTGGGAGCAAAGTCAGTTCAAGAGAGAAGCCATGGCTGCCACAAACACCAGAAGTGCCACAGGGGTGCAGCCACTCAAGCCTTTTGGGGTTGCCATCTTGCCACAGATTGCTTCAGATGCTGGACATGGAACTATAGAACTTAATTTCTGCCCTACTGGACTTTAGACTGCCTTATTGCCAATCCATTCTAGCCTCAATTGCAACTTTTGCAACAGTTTATGCCACTGAATGTTGGACGTGTTTCACTTTTCATTTGTATGGGGCTCTTGCAGCTAATGGTTTGCCTTACACTTTGGAGGATCCTTGGGACTTTAAAACTTTTTTGGTTTTTTGTGTGGTACTGGGGATCGAACTCAGAACCTTGTTCTTGCCAAGCAGGCACTTATGCCACTGAGCTATAGCCCCAGCCCAAGACTTAGACTTTTTGGTAATGCTCAAACTGTTAGGACTTTGGCAACTCTCGCAGATAAATGCCTTTTGCATGAAAGGAAGTGCTTGAATCTTTGGGGGCCCAGGGGCAAATGTTATGGTTCTAATATATTTTTGATAAGACTTAATACTGGTTCTTATGGACTTTTCAACTTGTGTCAAAATGTTCAAGTTGTGAAATGATAATAAGCATGTCTTTGTGAAAACTGATTTAAAAAATGTGTCTGGTTTCCAAGTTGACAAGTTTAAGCCAGTGACTCAGCAGGGTCCAGGTTCCTCGCTTGATGTATAAACACCTGGAACCTAGACAGAGGGCTCGGAGATGAGTGCCCTCTTTGGGTATTATACCCACCTCAGGGCAGGCCACCTGCTTACAGAATAAGGGAGAATAATAGCCTTTTTTGATGCCTCATTTTCATTCCTGTCGCTTTGGTTATCTCCCAGTACCGTGAACTGTTGCCCCTCTGCCACGCTGCCTTATACCCAGCTGATTATGGACTGAAACCTTCACAAACTGTGAGACAGACAAATCTTTCCTTTCAACTTTGGGTGTTTGTCATTTTGTCCTCCAATGAGAGAAAAGTACCAAAAAATGGTACCATAGGATTGTAACAATATAACCCCAACAGAAATTGAGTAGCTTTTGTATTTGGGAACACTGTATAGCACTGTATAAAACACTTTATAAATTGTATTAGTGCTAAAAAGAGAGTGACATCACTGGTCACAGCGAGACTCATGCACATACCTTGGTGCAATGTGTGTTGTCTGAAGGCACTTGACACATACATAAAACGTAACAGTTATCCTTATGAACAAGGAGAAATGCATTACATAAATTACCTCAAAATTGGTCAAACAGAACACAATCTGAATTACAACAATAAATTCACTTTTTACCAAACTGACTGATAACTCACATGGTTTTCCTTCAAGCCATCAGTTCACTGTATTAGGTAAAAACAGTAACGATTACTAAAGACAGTAGCATCAGAGCATCAGGGAATAGAAAAAAGACATTTAACTTATACAAACAAGAACAACCACTGTCTCCTAAACACCACCACAGCTGAAAAATACTCCCTTTAAAGCGTTGTTACTGATAAGTCATACCATCATTTACACTTTCTGAAGGTATTAATAAAATTCATAATATGCTTTTGGAGACCAGTTATAGTCCTGGTGGTCTGTGGCAATCAGTATCTCACAGCAATATTGTTTATTTAGTACATGTGGTGGAAAAATTCACAGCAAATTAAAAGCCAAAAACATGAAAAGTAAAATGTTGATGGTAAGAAAATATATACATTTCTGTAAAAGATAATATTAGCTGCAGTAAGAAAGAAGAACTAGCAATATTATCCATAGATATAATATACAATAATGTTAGGACATAAGCAGTTATCTTGTCACAACATAAAAAACGACATTTGCTAATCTCTAAGTTTAAAAAGAACTCAATATGGTCAAAAACACATGCTCATAAAGCTCTGAAAGATATAAATCTTAATATAAAATGGAGCATAAAATTCAGAAATATCATTTGTTACACAAGATGGAGTATATTCAGCAAAAATTTAAAACATACTTGAAAAATTCCACAACAACAAAGTATATAAAAATTAATTTTTTAGTGGCCTACACCTCCCAATTTCAAAGACAAAACATTAATTACATAGAAACTAACCATATCTGAAAGTAAAAAGGACATTTTTCAATTCTCCATGTTTATTATTGTCTTCAAATTAGTTGTTCAGACTACCAGATATAAGCATGCAAAATTGGTCAGAAAGAAAAAAAACAGGCATGAACTGTTTCTTTCAATAAATCATTAGACTTCAGCAGTACAGTTATCCCAACGCTATCATTTTTAATGTTTTTATTCTCTTTAATGGTTTGATCAACCTTGCATTCTTACATCTGGTGATCTGAGCACCTTTGTTGAAGATAACAATATGTAATATAACAGCCACTGTTAGTTCCTATCATTTGGGTCTGAAACCCTGTATCATTTTTATTGTTTTTGCTTTGTTTTGTTTTTGTCTATGTTGTTGGTATTTTGCTATTAGTCTTTTTAAAAAAAATTATTCTCTTTTAAAAAGACAGTAGGGATTAAGCACAGTCAAAAATATAAAATTATTTCAATTCAGTATTTTATATTAAATACTACATAATCTAGATGTTTATAATTGATTTACTGTAAACCATACAATTGATGTATCTGAGGATAGCTTCACCTTGGATTTGTATTTTCTGGAAAATTTGTGAAGAAATATTGACAGCAAATTTTACATTATTTCATCAGGTCTCTACTACATGAAAAATTTCCACAGGATTTTTAAAATCAGTTTACAGATATAACATTGCTCTGCAGTGAGGCTTCTTTCCTGTATTTAACAGTGTGTGCAGGCTGGCATCTTTCCCACACTGCTCATATACATAGGCTTTCTGCCCAGTAACTTCGCTCACATTTGTCACAATCATCATGTGTGCTCAAAGTATTCGCACACTGCTTACATACATAAAATTAACCCCCAGTACAGGTTCTTTCATGTATTTCATGTATCACTGGGCCTGCTGAAAGCTTCCCATCTTTGCTTACATACCTAATGTTTCCTCCCAGTGTGAATTCTTTCATGTCTTTGACAGTGATTGTTTGTGTTAAAAGCTTTCCCACATTGTTTACATACATAGGGTTTCTCCCCAGTGTGAATTCTCTCATGTACTTTACAATATCCACGTGTGCGGAAACCTTTCCCACATTGTTTACATACATAGGGTTTCTCCCCAGAGTGAGTTCTTTCGTGACTTCGACAATTATTGCTTGTTCTGAAAGCTTTCCCACATTGCTTACATACATAGGGTCTCTCCCCTGTGTGAATACTTTCATGTAGTTGACAAGATCTGCGTGTGTTGAAAGTTTTCCCACATACCTTACATACACAGTGTTTCTCTTCATTGTGAAGTCTTTCATGCATTTGACAATATACACGTGCACTGAAAGCTTTCCCACATTTCTTACATACATAGGGTTTCTCTCCAGTGTGAAGACTTTCATGTATCTGACAATATCCACGTGTGGTGAAAGCTTTCCCACAGTGCTTACATACATAGGGTCTTTCCCCAGTGTGAATTCTTTCATGTATTTGACAAGCTCGGCGTGTGGTGAAAGCTTTGTCACATTGCTTACATACATAGGGTTTCTTAGCAGTGGGAGTTGTTCCTTGACTATGGATTTTTTCATGAGTTCGACAATGATTGTTTGTTCTGAAAGCTTTCCCACATTGCTTACATGCATAAGGTTTCTCCCCAGTGTGAATTCTTTCATGCATCTGACAATACATACGTGCGCTGAAAGCTTTCCCACACTGCTTACATACATAGGGTTTCTCTCCAGTGTGAAGACTTTCATGTATTTGACAATATCGATGTGTGGTAAAAGCTTTTCCACATTGCTTGCATACATACGGTTTCTCCCCTGTGTGAAATCTTTCATGTATTTTACAATATCCATGTGTGGTGAAACCTTTCCCGCACTGTTTACATACATAGGGTTTCTTACCAGCGTGAGACTTTTCATGACGCTGACAAGTACTATTTCTGCTGAAAGCTTTGCCACAATGCTTACACACATAGGGTTTCCCTCCACTGCCATTTGTCTCATGGATCTGAACATCATTGTGTGTGGCTGTTTGTTTCACATCCACATTAGCATTTGGACTACAATGCGATACTTCTTCATCTTGAGTCCCAGCTTTATACTGATGGAATTTTCCTACCTCTTCATTTCTGTAAAGAAAATAAATCACAATAAAATGGTCTCCACACTACTGTTTCACCAGAAAAAGTTCTGTTTTACATACCTAAGAAATTTTCACAATTAATTAACTGAATGATTTGTAGGATACATTCAAAAGAGCCATTTCCAAATGTGTGGTATTCATTTGGGAACTTCACTGTATTTACTTTATCTTATTTCATTTTATTTTTGAGACAGGGTCTCACTGTGCAGTTCAAGTTGGTCTTGAACTCACTATGTGGCCCAAGGTGGCCTCACACCTGCAGTAATCCTCCTGTCTCCCCCTCATGTGTGCCCGGATGACAAGCACATGACACCATGCCTGGATCATTTAGGAATTTTAAAGTTGGTATATTGTGAAACACAGAATATTTAGCTACCTCTTGGGCAAAGAGTACATATGTGTATCACATACTATCATTGGATACATTTTCCCCCAACACTCCGCCCTTTCTCTCCTCACCCTGTTTGTCTTTCCCGTCTCCAAACTGTCAGTCTGTCTTTGTTTATCATCTTGCCTTTCTCTTACTCTCTAATTTGTATTTTGGTTTCTCATAGGAGAGAGAACCCATGTGACATCCCACATTGTGTGACCGAGTTATTTTGCTTAACATTATAGAAGACACACCTATTTATTTTGGCAAATACCATATTATTTATCTTTTTGGCTGACTATATAGTACATTTCCTTTTTCCTTTTAGTGCTGGGAATGAAGCACAGGTCTTAGCACAAAATCTCCAGCTTTTTTATGTCTTATTTTGAGAGATTGGCAATCATGATTAAGATGGTCAGGCTGAGCTTCCACTTGCCATTCTGCAAATTCTGTTTCCAGACTGCAAGGTTTACAGGAATACACAATCACACTGAGCCTATCAACAATTTTCCTTCTCCATGCATGCAGTGATAAGATACCCAATCTGATGCAAGGGCTTACTTACTGGTCATAAAATGACCTGCTTTGAGTATGGGTCTGAATGTGTCTGTATAAAGTGATGATTTTGACTCTTTTGAGAATATACCCAGAAGAAGTATGCCTGGATCAATTTAAGAGATTTGTACACTGATTGTCATATAGTGATTGTACTTAACTGTTCATCAGCCTTCTAAGAATCTTACAGCAGAATGGACTCAATTCTACAGAGAATGGCTTGAAAACACATACTGAAATATCAGCATATATTTCTGCTTTGAATACTGTTTGAGGATTAGCAATTTCTACATACTGAATGTGTTATATTCACATTATACAGAAACTGATGTCCTAAAGATGGGTTCCTATCAAAACTCCCAAGTTTGTTCTTCCCATAAACATCACATACAACACCTAAATGCAATTTCATACATTTCCATGATTCAACTGTCACATTATACATACTCAAGCTGCATACATATACGGAGAATACTGTTGACATTAAATTATACTTTGTCTCATTTTGTTGGTTGCCATGTTTCTGCTCATACACTGACTCTTTAGAAACATTATTTTTCTTACTAGTAAAAGTTACCTTAGATATCTCCAGTAGTTTTTGTATCTTTTTCCAGCTTTCTGGTTATCCCCAGCTTGTCCTGAATTGTAGACATAGAAATATAAGAAATCATTATACTAATTCAGAAAATAGATTTCCATCAGATTCATGATATAATATGACCAGGCCTGAGCTATTATTCAAAACGTTCTCACATTCTTTGTAATGAAACAGTACTGATGAGCAACAGACAATATTCTCTGATATTACAAATCAGAAAGAGCTGTCATCCTTACCTATAGCAGCCAGGTTCCTAAAGGTTTCTTCCATCACATCTCTGTAGAGCTCCCTTTGGGATGGATTCAGCAAAGCCCACTCCTCCCTGGAGAAGTTCACAGCCACATCCTCAAAGGTCACTGCCTCCTAAAGGATCATACACACACTTCTCAAAGGAAGGTTGAGACTCACACCTGGGATGTCTTAACTCCTCTCATTAAAAAGTTGAATTGAGAACCAAGTGTGGTGGTGCATAGCTGTAATCCTAGCACACAGGAGGCTGAGGCAGGAGGAGTGCCGTGAGTTCAAGACCAGCATGGGCTCCACAATGAGTTCAAGGTCAGCCTTAACTACACTGTGAGAGCTTGTCTCAAACAAACAGAACAAAACAAAAAACCAGCTGAATGGAGGCTGAATTATTCAAATCTTAATACCATTTCTTTGTCATCAATTCCATGTATATGCACATTTTTTTCAGACAGCAATTCTAATCCAACTCATGACTAATCCAACAACAGATTATGAGCACAGGTGCTTTTGCTGGGTCTCCTCAAGGGTATCTGTACACTGTCTATGAAGCAGAGCTCAGAATGGGAGTGCAGAAGACCACCATCCACAACGCACAGCAGCAGATGAACATCTAACGAATCACTTCGATATACCATAGGTAGTACCTCTTTTCAAATCTTATTATATATGGCACTGAGATCTTCTTTCTTTGATTGTACTTAAGCAGCATTTTGAAACCTGAAATGGGTTTCGTAGAGAAAAATACAATCATGAATTATGGTGTAGAGATAACTGAAATCTTCAGAGAAAAGTTTTGCCTGGGACAAGTCTATGAATAATGAAAGGCAAAGGCTGGGAAAGTATCTAATAGCTCAGTGTAGCTAAGTGATCACTTTCCACTCATAAGAAATTCTAGGGTCGTGTGAGGGGAAAATGAATAAAATGTACATGCATTGAACACCAATATATTACACAGTAATGAGACACAAAAAGAAAATTTCAATTACGTGTGTTGGTACATGCCTGCACCCAAAGCACTTGGGAGGCTGATGCAGAAGAACTGCCTTGAGGTTGAGGCCAGCCTCAGTTACACAGCTGTTTAAAACACAAAGAGAAACCCTGACTGACTAGAAGTTTTTCTTCAGAAGGAGATCAGGCATTCATCAGAGTTAAAATGATAAAGTGAAATAAATGAAATCTATGAGATATAAACAAGCCGAGAATGTATTTGGTGTGCGCACATATAAAGAGTTTGTACAGCAAGTGAAGGTCAATGCACACAAATCTTAAAAAATGATTACAACATATCTAAGTGAAGGGAAAACACTGAATAGATAACAAGAACCAAACTTTTTTTTAGAAAATCACTAAAGGAAACGAAAGTATGGAAGAACACAATAAGGATGAAAACTTAAAGGAGAATGGAGAATCAATTTCTACACTCTACATTCATTTCCTTTACTTCACAGTTTACCAAAACCTACAGACCAGAAACTTCTTTCCAGTGAGCAGAGAACACACTGTGCTATTATCCCTGGAAAGAGATGTGAGTCTTTTCAAGTACACTTGAATAACCCTGCATCACATGACCAATGGTTTGGACAGGAAAGCACTCGGCTCTTGCCTCATGTACCACCACTCGTGAGAGACAGATAACTTCTGAAAATAGTTCTCTTTGCTAATCGATATTATCACTCATTGAAAATTCCAAGGGAGGAGGCCAAAAGAATACTTTTCATAGAGACTCACACATGGTAAATTTAGTGGATGAGTTGTCATCCATGGGGCAAGACAGGGTTGAGGCTGGTAGGGTATCAATCACTGAGAGGCTCTCGAACGCTGCCCAAGGCACAGTGAAGAAACTTTGTGAATATCCCCAGGTTCCTTACATTATTAGTGTTAAGTCTGACCAGCAATTTTGAGAATAAAACTTACTGCAAAATATTTCGGCACTAAATCATCATTAAGAAAGCACACCTTACTCTGTATTTGTCTGTATTCACATATGACAGGATGAGACAACATTCACCCACTGGCCGGCAACAAGCCAAGCAGCAGAGTTGCAAACAAGAGATGCACAGACCCCCAGCAAGCAGTGGGCAAACTGTATCCTGCCCATAAGGAGGATGGTTAGACTGTCAGACAAAGCGCACAGATACCAGATGTGATAAATGTCTTCACATGTGGGTTATGGTCACAAATGGTGTGCCCAGATGGATAGGAGTGGTTGCTACTTTGACACAGATGAGGGGACATTACACAGAGAACTATGCAAAAAGACACATTGTTCTGTCAACGATGCAATGAATGTGAGGAACCTATAGTAACGCGACATTATTCAAAGTTCCTCAAAATAATTCCAGTGATTAGATAATGATATAAAAAGCAATTCTCTAAATACAAAGGTCCTTGACACATGTTTGTGGCGGGTTAACTAATGGTCAACTGGGAACACCCAGGTGAACCGAATCAGCATGTTTCTGGGTATGGAAAACCCACCTGAGGAATGTCGTCCATAGCACAGGAGTAGTGAAGGGGAAGATGGCACGCTGCTACTGGAAAAGCTTATGCTGCTGGTTTTCCTTACAAGAACTAAGCTCTTCTCATCAGAGGAGCTTGGGTCCTTATTGTTGCTGAGGATGGCTGCTCTTCTCTGTCTTTTGTTTTGTTTTGTTTTGTCTTTTTGAGACAGGGTCTCACTATGCAGTTCAGACTGGCCCTGAGCTCACTTTGTAGCCCAGGCTGGTCTTGAACTTGAACTCGCAATGATCCTCCTGCCTCAGCCTCCCAAGTACTGGGATTATAGGCATGCGCCACCACGCCTGGCCTTAAAATATTTGAGGTTTTTCTTTTTTTGGTACCGGGAATCGAACTCATGAGCTCAGCTTATGCCGCTGAGCTATATCCTCAGTGGCTGCTGTTCTCTTCAGGAAGTTCTGGTCCTTACCTTTACTGTTACTTCCTAGCTCCAGTACTAACCCCTCATACTGGTGGCACAGACCCTTCACCCAGGTGATACAGACTTTCTAGCTTCCCCCACTTACCTGTGTGCCTTCCCAGTGCAGACCCTTGACACAGACTTCCATAAGGCACTGTCATAGGCTCTAGGCCTCCAGCTAGACTCATGGAGGATATCACCACAAGTCTAGGTCTCTAGTGGGACTTGTGCAGGACGCTGTTATGGGATCCAGGCCCTTAGCAAGATTCATTGGGTCTCTAGCATGTCGACAAATCTCTTGCACTTCTCTGCATTTGACACTTTGGGGAGAATATTGTAAAATAACCCTATAAATTATGTGTCCTATATTAAATCTATTCCCTTCCAAACCCTGACTATGACAATACTCTACTCCACAGAGCATCAAAGTATATTAAGCCAAATGTGAATATGAAGAGAAATACTCAGTCACAACTCTGTCTGAAGATATGAAAACAACTCCATCAGTAAATGATAGCTGAAGGAGGAAAAATCTATAATGGAATAGTGAAAATTAATCTCATGCCTCCTTGGGGTTACATAGTGCATAATTCTTTTTCTAATAACTACATAGCACAATGTCTTTTCATAATCACAAGAAATACTCATTCAAATGGACCATGTTTAGAGCAATAATAGAGAACAAATTTCTAGGGAGAGGGCTGGGGATATAGCTCAGTGGTGCAAGCGACTGCCTAGCAAGCACAAGGTCATGAGTTCACTTCCTGGTACCAAAAAAAAATTTCTAGGGAGAAAATAATTGAAATATGATATGGATGTGGAGCAACTCCCTCCAATGAATAAAATCATTCTGTAGTGTACATATAATAACACAAGTCAAAAAAGAAGAAAAAATGTGTTCTAAGTAATGAAAGCTTTGCAAAGCAGCTTCTCATGCCTATTAAAATGAAATGTGACAATAGAAACATTTAAAATATTCCTAAGAATTAGAGATTAAATCATAAATTTTTAAAAGACATAATTCAAATGCAAGGCTTGATTAAATATAACCATGAAAATGAATGTAGGACACATTATCATTTCAGGGACCCAGATATGGCTGCTTCAGAAGAAATTAGAAATAATGAATTACATATTAGAAAAGATCACAACACCAGAAAGAGAAACCATAGCAACATAAAAATGAAACTCACTCAACAAGTTGAAGTGTCCTTGTTCATTATTTATGTAGATTAGAGACAACACAGACAACCATTAAAAGTATCAAAGGCATTACTGAATAATTAATGTAATTCATTAGAACAAAATCTAGAGAACAAAAAAAACCTTAAAATCTGGTCATTGGCTAAAGTCAAAAGAGAAGACTAAAAAGTAGTAAGGAGAGGTTAAGACGGAACCCATAATGTCACAAGCTCAGAGGCCAAGTAATATGGGAGCAAAGTGGCTGAAACATGAATTTTACTACAAAACTATGGGCAGTAAGTTGAGGCAAAGAAATCACATAATCTTTTTAGCTTAATAATAATGCTACATTAACCTCAATTATTAATTTACTCAAAAAATTAAAACCAAATAACACTTTGCCTGAAGAAATTGTTAAGGCCCAAAGCGCTTCCATAAAATCCATCCTGTGGCCACCTCGGGGGGAGCTGGATGAATTTGGAGATGTGCCGGAAGGAGCCACAGGTGGCCTGTTCACAGGCATCATGATTCTATGGATCATTAGGTATATTTATGGCAAAGGCAAAACAAAAAATTGAGTTCTAAATGTTTCTGCTTCTTTAGAGGGAATCAATTTTCCACTCCATTTTTAACTAAGAAAATCACCCATCTCCATGAGTGTGCTCCTCCTCACAGCACAATCAGATAATGAACTCATCAATGAAATGAATTCACTTATGAAAAGACCCACACAAACCAATGGTCTTTCAGACTTGTGTGATATTGAGGAGACATTTTAGATGTAAACAACAGTACTTGGTCTGCAGTGGGGAGGAAAAAAGAGGGCACATCACACAGCAGAACCACCCACATCGAAACCTCACACATGCGTCACGAGTCTCCCTCAGCTCCCGCTCACTGATCATCATGGAGAACAGCGGGGCTGCAGGCACGGAGCAGGAAAAGGTAGGGCTCTGGCCACAGGAAATTCACCTCACTGGACAGGACAGGACAGGATGCTGAGGTCCTGGCAGAACTCTCGGCCCTACACACAGGGCCGGAATGGAACAGTGAGTACCAGGGAAGGCTGATAGGATCAAAGATTTCTTGACAGATGCAGGGAGGCCCAGATCCTGCCACAGCTCGTTCTGTCCGCTTCTAACCAGAAGTTGCGCAGCCACCACGCCTCATTCCTATTCTGGGCCACTGGGCCCTGCATCATCACCATTGTGAGTACTGAGGCTCTCTCAGGACCTTCCCTTGCAGCCACAGTTAGTAGAAATTACAGAGCAAGTGAGGTTAAGGCAGGTTGGGAGTCTCTCAACAACACACCGGGAGTTTCTAACAAGAGCGCCAGCAGAGGCTTCCATGCTCTATACCTGACCGCACAGTTCATACAACAGAAACTCTTCTTCGCTGCTGCCAGGCTGCTCCCTTTTCTCCCCACTGAGACAAGAGAGAGAAGAAACATAGGACAGCTGACTGTGTACAGCTTAAATGATAAGCTCTAGACAAACCCTTCCCAGCCCAGGACTTCTCCAAAGACATTGACTTGATCCAGAATGGTGGATCACTACATTGAAGAAGGATTGCTCCTAGCTTTGCTGAGCTCCCCCTCTAATTACTGGACTCATGGGCTGTTTTTTTCTTTTGTTTTTGAATACAGGATCACAACTGTGCCACTGCACTTCCAGAGTCATTGTCCCATGGAGAGAATCACTAAACCCAAAGAAGAACCCGGGTCCAGGCCAGGGCAGAATACAATGTAATAAAAGGAAAGGCCTAAGGTTGTCTGTGCGCAGGAAAGTAAAGGAGGAACTTAAGTTTCATGGCACAGACTTTCTCAAACTTTATGTAAATCACTATCATTAAAGGAGTATAACTATTTAGTAAATGAAGGACCTAGTATAATATGATGCCAATATTATGCCCAGGAATCAAGATGAAAGAAAATATGTCCAAGGCCTTAGACAAAAGCTTATTTCAAAGTCACAAAGAAATCAAAACTCTGTAGCTCCATCTTCAAAAAACAAAAAAAGCTTTTGGCCGGGCATGGTGGCATATGCCTGTAATCCCAGCACTAGGTAGGCTGAGGTAGGAGGATCCCTTCAAGTTCTAAACCAGCCTGGGCTATAAATTTAGTTCCAGGTCAGCCTGAACTGCATAGCGAGACTCTGTCTCAAAAACACAAAAAACAAAAAAATATAGATCAATCTTAACAGAAAAGCCACAATAATATTTGCAGTGTCGTCCTGCCCTGAATCACTTCTCTGTGAAAAGTCGAAATAGGTAAGATGTTAATTGAGTGAATTCTGCATAACATGCCTATCTTGGTTACTTTTCTATCATTGCTGAGACAAAATACCCAACACCCAAAATGAAGTAAGGAAAGGTTTATTTAGCTTATAGTTTGTGGAGGTTTCAGTCCAGACTTGGCTGTTCAGAGGCAGAGTGGCACAGGGCAGAGGGCAAATGTTCATGGCAGCAGAGCACAGGAAAAGCAACCAGCTAAAGGGAGGAACGACAGGCAAGCAGCCTCTCTCCTTCCCCTACATTGTAAACAGCCTACCCCCACCCCGGGGGCGTGTAGCTCTCACACAATCTCCTTGCCGGCCTCTTCCACAGGTTCAGGAAGTTCCTCTTCCCCAGGTTCAGGAAGTATACAAAGTAAGCACTCTGGCTTCCTGCTGAGTCCCTCAGCCAAACCTCTGCATGCCCCAAGTTGACACAATGTATCAACTATAACAATGCTGTTCTCAGAGCCTGAAAGCTTCTCTCTTTCAACATATTAATTTCCCCACATTAAATTTCCACATGGAAGCATGTGGTTGGTTAGTCTTACTGTCAAGTTTATTGATGTGAAAGATACCCTGAATATTATTAGTAAATCACATGTCTGGGTGTGTCTGAGTAAGGCAAGGGGACATGACCTCAGAGATTACCTGTGATTCAATGTCCCTTCATCTTGTTCTTTCCCTGTTCAAGAATTGCCACTGAAGTTAAGAGTTGGTCCTGGAAGATTCAAGGAGCTGGAAATCAACATCCGAAGGCAATGGCATATTCCAGAGCTCCTCCACAGAAAAGAGATTTTTCTCTCCCACTTTTATTACAACTTAGGTACAAGCTTATTGGTTGGTGCCAATCCCATGCAGGGTGGGCTTTCCCTGCTTAGTCTGTGGCCTACAAACCAATCTGCCACCCACAAAGCTTTACTAACCTGCGCCAGTGCTTCCTCATTAAGGGACACACCGCAATTACTTATCACAAAAGCCTAAACAACTCACCATTTCTCTAAGCTTTCCCTGAACAAACATTTTTCTAGTGTGAATTCAGCAAATGTCTGCAAGTAAAACAGCAAACATTTTTCAGACAAAGCCCTATGGCAAGCAGAGTCATCTCCACAAAAAGAACAAACCCCCAGTCTACACAGGAGTCACTTGCTTTCCCGCTTTCTACAGCTTGTCAATCAAGAGACCTTCATGCTGAGCTGAACATGGATTTAAAGCAGAACAGAAAATTTTTCTTATGAAAATCAAACATGCCAAAACCAAATTTCTAAATAGCAAGAGTTAGGGGAAAATATGAATTAAATGTGACTTACTCACTTTTTCCTGAGCATTGGTTGCTGTCTAGTGATTCTAGGTGAATACGCTCTGTGTCTAATGACAGACATGTTCTGTTCATTTCTCAAGCCAATTTTTTAGCCCTAAACCTGCCTTGTTCTATGTAGTCTATTCTACAATAAATCCTAAGCATCCTAGTCCTGACATTACTATACAGGGCATCTCATGGACAGTCTAATAGCGCAGGTATGTTCCCTCCTCTTACTCTTTCTCCTTCAATTCCAGGATGAAACAACAGGGACTCTCACCCCAAAACACATCTAATTCTGAGTGCCTCTAAGTAACCTGACTGTCCACATTTACTCAGATATTTTCACCTAAGTGTGTCTGTATAGCTCATTAATCATTTTATTTGTAACATACATAAGAGTTATGAAGACCTAAGTCCACATGAAAATTTGTGCATGAATGTTTATATTGCTGATTTTTTTTTTTTTGGCGGTACTGGGGATCGAACTCAGGACCCTGCGCTTGCTAGGCAAGCGCTTATTCCACTGAGCTATATCCCCAGCCCCTATATTGCTGATTGTTAACTAGGGTAATTACTAACAGTTAGTAAAGGATCATGTCCAAGACAGATCCACTTCTGAGATGAGGTTAACTGAGTGTGTAGCTCAGGCCTGAGCTGATGTGAACCAGAACACATGATGGAAGCAGGCCGGCTAGTCCCACAAGCCTCACTATAGGTAAGTAACAATTCAAAGTTGTATTTTAGCTGGGCATGGTGTCGCACCTGTAATCCCAGCACTCGGGAGGCTGAGGCAGGAGGATTGCTGTGAGCTCGAGATCAGCCTGGGCTACAAAGTGAGGTCAAGGCCAGTCTAAACTGCATAGTGAGACCCTGTCTCAAAAAGACAAAAAAAAAAAAAAAACACAAAGGTTGTATTTTAACTAGTACCATCTGGCCCAGTAAGCCCCAACATGAAGAAACAAGTACATTAATGGGCAGAACACCTTGACGTTTCTTCTCTTCCTTTAGGAAACACCTTTGTTCATTTTTTGTAGTAACAGCTACAGATAAAATGAAGTCAGTCATTCCTATAGATAAACTCTTGCTACATGCCTTCTTTAGGTAACAGACCAGTATTAGCCAAGCAGCTGTACTTGTAATCCAATAGGTTGGTTTTAACTTATCCAAGGTAATTGGTAAAATTATTTTACTGAATAAAATACCACTAAACAATGAAATTTTACTGTATAAAAAACCTCATGAGCTTCAGCTCCAACCCATTTTCATGCTCCCTTTCCTTCTCAGGAGCTTTTCTTTTTCATTAGCTTCTTTCTAAGCTCCCTTCTGCACCCTCTGTTCCACTCTTTGCTGACATGTAATACGAACATGGCGCACTTAGCAAATTGCAATGAATTGTACAGTAACATTTGAATTTAATGTTCATAAAACCTAAGAGGCGGAAACAACTGAAATGTCCCAAAATTGATGAATATTCAGTAATTTAAACTTTGAATAATATTCATTCATAAATACAAAGAATTTTAAGATATGTGCTACAATATCTTATAAACATCACGTAGGAAAGTCAGACCAAGACAATGCTGAATTATCCACTTACACGAAATTCCAGAATATGAAAACGGAGAGAGTACACAGTAGATCAGCCATTGTTTTTTTTTCTTTTTTTTTGGCGGTACTGGGGATCGAACTCAGGACCCCGCGCTTGCTAGGCAGGCGCTTATTCCACTGAGCTATATCCCCAGCCCCGATCAGCCATTCTTATGGCGAGGTAAAACACAAGCAAGGAAGCCGGGTTTCTTTAGGAGCAAAATAAAATGATCTAAGTGGACTGCGCTGTTCACTATGTATACTTTTAATTAAAGGGATCAAACAGAACGCTATAGTCAGTAAAGCTGGCAAAGTCTTCTTAATGATAAATGGACCAAGATTTGGAGGACTGTGAAGTGCAACTAATAATAATGAATGAAGGCAGGCAGGAGAGTGGAGGGATTTGAGAGAGAAGGAACTGCAAAAAGAGGTGTAAGGCCATTAAACGGAAGCTGGGAGAAACAGAAGTAGTGAAGGGAAAAGAAAAAGAGAAAGGAGCAAGAAAGGAAGCAAAGTAAGACTGAGGAAAAGGAAAAGAAACAACGGAATACGGTAGGGAGAGACAGCAGAAAAGACACAACAGATGAGCGGTGGCAAGGGAAAAGAGTTCATGGTGCTCCTGCTGACTACACAAGTTTCAAAATGTTTAGGTGAGATTTTGAGGGGAAAGGCCTTCTTCCTGATGTGCTGCTGATATGGTCAAATTAGGGTAAAAGTGAACAGTCTTGACATTATATGTCAGTCACTGCAGAGTCTCCTCAGGGTTACTTGAGAATCTGGGCTGGAAACAACTGACACAGGAACGGTCACAGAGCTTGCCAAACACAGCAAGGCGGTCTGCTATCGCCAGCAGAGGAGACCATGAAGGTGGCAGACAAAAGGCAGACGTGAAGTGCAGACAATGAGGCAAATGCTGGCACCACAGGGAGGATGAGTAAGATTTCTGCTCCGCACTGACACCCTCCTGGTGGAATCTGTGACCGGGGAAAATCTTAGATAACATTAACCTCACACAAAGCAACACAGAAACTTACTACTGTCATTGTACTTCCTATAAATGAACACATCTGAGGCTGAAGGCACACATTAAATACTGGAGCAAAGGCTCAAACGCATACAGTAACACAGTCAGGCAAATAGACAAATACTGGGCATTGCCCGTAACGCTGAGCAAGAACTGACTGGAGCCAAGGGGAAGGAACAATAACATCTGACTAGGGGCCGGGGATGTAACTCAGCGGCGCACGCGCCTACCTGGCAAGCGCAAGGTCCTGAGTTTGATCCCCGGTACCAAAAAAAGAAGAACATCCGACTATACAAGAGATACAGAAGTGGAGACGCAATAGGCTGATCAATTCTGATGATGACACTGAATATAATTTTAAGTATGGGAAAGGCAGACAAGAGCTACACGGATGTGTGCGGTCTGCACTCACTACAGACAGAACCCAGTCTTGCAGTTTCCCCTACAATGTGAACAGGTTCCTTCGCAAGTACAACAGGAACGGAGCTGACTGGAGCAGCCATAAGAAAACCACGAAGCCAAGGAGGATAACCTGAGACACGATTTAGTATTTCTCAACAAGCATGGCTGTTGTATCTACTGAGATCCAACCCAGACACAGTGCTGACATTTACATTGTGACAGACTGAATAGTAACTTAAGACTCTATACTTTTATACTCTTTTGGTCTTTTTTATACTGTTTTGGTCTTGTCTGTTGAATCATAGCAGTCTTGACTTTCACTGTAGTAAAAGCTACCAATGAGACCAACATATTAAGGTTTTAAGCCAGAGTTGAACAAATAATTGGGGCAAGTTAACAGGGACTGCAGGAGGAGAGGCATATGCATTTGGAACTCTGCAAACAGGTCTGCATGGCCAGAGTGTAAGACTTCTTTCTCATAGCGACATTTGTAGAAAATGCATATTTTTGATTTGGATATTTAGTAAAATGTATTCCCTGGGAGTATGTATCTTTTCATAGCTTGCTTTATATTTTTAATCTTAATATTACCATTAAATCCAGAAACCTGATTTTCTATTGAATAAAAAAATGAAAGGGTATTACAAACTTGAAAACTCAGCTCCTTGGGAGACTAATGCAAGCGCATCACAATTTAAAGGTTAGAATGGCACTTTAGCAGGAGTCTGTATTAGGAAGAAATTAGCATTGAATTGCAGTATCTTACAAAATTTCCCTGGATGGGCTGGGGATATAGCTCAGTGGAATAAGCGTCTGCCTAGCAAGCGCAGGGTCCTGAGTTCGATCCCCAGTACTGCCAAAAAAAAAAAAAAAAAAGTGATAAATTCAAAATTTCCCTGGAGAAGGTCTTATCTCATTCTACCTGCATCGAGGCCCAATACATTCCATGCCATGTTGCCTTACACAGTCCTCATGGTCTCTGCTGGTTTTTCCCCTTCTCCCTCACTGTAAACAGGGATTCTGGCTAAACTGACCCAACAGCATTCTTCGCCAGGTTGATCTGATCGTGAGGGAGAATGAGGAACCTGCTGGAATATCAAGGGTGATCAGCCATCAGAGCATTCTTGCTAAAATGACTCAGAAAACGCTAAAACTGGGCTTTACAGGAAATGAACCAATGACTTCATGCTTGCCAGGCAGGCACTGGCCCGCTGAGCTATATCCCCGGCCCAGGACACATTTTTATAAAGATGAAAAGTTTCTGGAGATCTGTTATGAACAGTGTACATACAGTTAACTACTACTACTAAATGGTATCCTTAAAAATGGTTAAGACAGTAAATTTATATTACTTGTTTCTTACTGCAATTTTTAAAACTTTGGAGTTTTTAAAAAAAGATATCTAAAGAGCAAAATAGTAAATAAATAGCTCTATGCCAAATACCTACACTGGAAGAAAGCCAGCCTAATCTTTAACAAATGGTGCTGGAAAAACTCCCTTTCCACATGCTGATGATTAAAATTAGACCTATGTCTTTCGCCATGCACTAAACTGAAGTCAAAATGGATCAAAGACCTAAATATTAAAACAAAAACACTATATCTCCTGGAAAACAGAACTGATAGAAATCTGGAAGACACTGGTATGGGCCAAGACTTTATGAACAAAACCCCAATCACACAGGAAGTATCACAAAGAAACAACAACTGGGATCTCATCTTATAAAAAGCTTTTGCACAGCAAGAGAAACCAGAGTGAAGAGACAACCTACATTGTGGGAAAATATTTTTGCCAGCTGTTCCTCAGCCAAAGGACTAATGTCCAGAAAGAACTCAAAAAAATCAGAACTCCAAATGTAAAGGAAGACCCAATAAATAAATGGGCATCTGAGATGAATATACATCTCTCAGATGAAGTAGAAATAGCAAATAAATATACGAAAAAATATTCAGTATCACTAATCATTCAAGAAATGTAAATTAAAACAATGCTGATATCCCATCTCACTCCAGAAAGAATGGTTATTATCAAGATATCAAGCTGGGCATGGTGGTGCAGGCCTGTAATCCCAGCACTCAGGAGGCTGAGCCAGGAGGATCACTGTACCAGTAACTGAACTCAGGACCTTGTGCTTGCCAGGCAGGTGCTATGCTGCTAAGCTATATCCCTGGCCCTGAGACCACACTCTTAAGCGAATAGGACACACGTGTAAATACTGAATCATTTCTCTGGTGTGAGAAACCAAAAGTATAAATACAGACCAAAATGTGTAACATATATTGTAAAATGGGAAGAAAACGTTCACATGGGAAGGAGAACTAGGGAAGGGGGAGGAGGAAAGGAAAACAAAACAAAACAAAAAAAACACGAAAAGAAGGAAAATGTAGAAACAAAACTTTTTTTAAAATAAGGAAGAGGGGCTGAGTAGCTCAGTGGAATAAGCGCCTGCCTAGCAAGCGCAGGGTCCTGAGTTCGATTCCCAGTACCGCCAAAAAAAATAAAATAAATAAAATAAGGAAGAAGTGGTTGAAGGGAGGGCAGGGAGGTGGTGGCAAAAAGAATCAGGATATATCATGTACAGGTACAAATTCCCTGTGATGAATGTGATCGTTATGTATACTTAAAATGTACCAATAAACTTGATTAACTTTAAAAATTAAAAAAAAATTTCTAGCCAGGTATGGTGGTGCATGCCTGAAATCCCAGCACTTGGGAGGCTAAGGCAGGAGGATTATTCCAAGTTTGAGACCAGCCTGGGCTACGAAGTAAGCTCAAGGCCAACCTGAACTGCGTAGCGAGACCCTGTCTCAAAAAGACCCAAAAAAATAAAAATTAAAAAATAAAATTTAAAAAAATCCTCGAAATTCAAAAAGTGAACAGCCTATCTTTGCTCAAACAGAAATAAACCTACCTCATTCAATATACATCTGTAGATGGTTTTAGTAACAAACTTAACACCCATCAGAAATACTGTTAGAAACAGTTCGTTCTAATGCACCTAAAAATACTCAGACTATACGTATCAGATACACTTTCACTGTGAATAAACAAGAAGTAAACCTTTTTTCCAAAATATAGATATTTATTAAAAAATTTTGTTAGGACCTAAGAAATTTTAACCTTCAGTTACAAAACCTAAGTATTATGTAGATTTTAACATAAAAGTACTATAAATGTTAGGGGAAGGTTAACAGTCCAACTTCTTTTCTTTTCTCACTGAAGGGATGGAATACTGCACCACAGTCACAATGAGCATGGGGTTTAATGCTTAAAAACATTATTAATTCACTTCTTTGGTTCTGGTATGAAAAATATGTTTTCCATTTTTTTATGTTCCTCAGGCTGGCCTCTGTACTCACTAGAAACCCAGGGCAGCCCCAAACCTGTACTTATCCTCCTGCATCTGAGTCCCAAGGGCTGGGATTTCAGGCATGAGTCATCATGCCTAACCCTAAACCAAACCCTAAGTTTTTAGCTGACTATCAGTGAAAACATTTAAAACATTTGTTAATAGATTCGAAGGTGCAAGAATGTCCCCATAGTATGTGCATATAATCAACACTGTTGGGAGTGAGCTACATTTTCAAAAATACATTTAATTGGGAGTTTGAGCTTTTTAAAACTTTTTGCTAATATCTTTAAACTGTGCCTTGAAAGTAGTCCACTGCATGTCCCAAGCTGCTTCCCTACTCACTCCGTCCCAGGTGTGGTTTTTTTGAAGAAAATACCTCCCCTCATGTCACTGTAACGCCAGGACAACACTGACATCTGAAAACGATCTCACATACCACCAAACATTAGTATAACCACCTTTAAAAATTATTACAAATTCAATTCAAATGAATTTTAAAGTCTGAAACTTTTCCAAAACGTAATACATATCAATAAAATGGAAAACCAGGATATGAGTATTGGAAAGAAAATATACAGACTTAGATCTGACGAAGCCATCTGCTATGGATTCGATTATTTGCTCAATACAACTGCATCTATAATACCAGTGAGACAATATAAATATGCATAACGTCCATGAGATTCTCTTCTAAAAACCCAGGGACACTTACTTTTTTGAAATCACAAACACAAAAATCGAGAGATGTTCTATCACGTTATTTAGAAGATACTATAGTTACAGTCATGTAATAATCAAGAGCCCAGAAATTCTGCCTAAGAACAGACTATTAAAAGATGTTAGAGAAAGAAAACAGATCACCTATAAAGGACAGGTCATCATAATTACTGCAGACTTCTCAGCACAAACCCTCAACTCTAAGAAGAGCTTGGAGTGAAGTACTTCAAATCCTGAAAGAAAACAACTTCAAACCCAGACTGATGTACCCTGCAAAACTACCTTTCAAAATTAATGGAGAAATACGATACTTGCATACAAGAAACGTTGAAGAAATTCATGACCACCAAATCAAACCTACAAAGAGTACTGACAATGTTAGGGTATAACTCAAGTTTTGTGATCTGAATTAAATCGTCATAGCTTGAAAAAAAAAAACAAAAAAAAACAAAGAGTACTGACAGGGCCGGGCGCACGGCTATAATCCCAGCACTTGAGAGGCTAAGGCAGGAGGATCATTGCGAGTTTGGGACCCGCCTGGGGTACAAAGTGAGCCCAAGGCCAGCCTGCACTGCAGAGCGAGACCCTGTCTCAAAAGGGCCAAAAAAAAAAAAGAGTACTGACAGATATACTAGATAGGGATACAAATGCCCATAATTTTCAGGAACAACGACAGAAAGGAACCACAAGACAGGGCACACAATTAAACAAAGGGAAAAAGCAGGAAACCAACAGCAGGAAAATAACAAGCAAAGGAAAAGCCAATTCTTATCAGTTACAATGATCAATGTGAACGGCCTCAATTCACCAATTAAAAGAAAAAGCCTTGCAGGACAAATCAAGAAGCAAAAATCCAACAATATGCTGTATACAAAAAACACATTTAACTGAAAAAAAATTCACAGACTAAAATTCAAAGGATACAAAGCAATATTCCATGCAACAGGAACCCAGAAAAAAGCAGGGGTAGTTATTCTGTTTTCACACAATGTGAACTTCAAACCAAGAAGGAGGGAAAGAGAAAAAGGGGATCACTACACTTGTTCCCGAACTGCAAAGCCAGACCCTGTCTCAAAAAGACAAAAAAACCCCGAAAAACAAAAAGTCAACACTCAAAATTCAATCGTACTCATATATATAAACAAACTCACTGAGAAAGAGATGAGAGAAGACCAGAGAAACCACACCCTTTCCAATGGCATTCAAAATATGAAGTACTTAGGCATCAATCTAACAAAAGAAATAACATATATATTAAAAATTACACTACTCTTGGCCCAGGGATATAGCTCAGTGGCATAAGCGCCTGCCTGACAAGCGCCAAGGTCTTGAGTTTGATTCCCAGTACCAAAGATAAATAAATAAGTGAAAATTACACTACTATGAAAAAAGGAGATCTAACAGGATATCAGAGAATGGAAAGTATCCTTGCTCATGGATAGAAGAACCAACGTTGTAAAAATGGTCATACTCCCAAAACTCTTAGACATATTTAATGCATGGCTAAAGGAACCGCTGAGCTAAAGCTAGCCCCAGATTTAATGCAACCCCAATTAAAATACCATTACCATACCTCACAGAATTAGAGAAAACATTCTACAACATTCATTTTGGAAGGGGAAGACACGGAGAATACCAAAAGCAATTCTGGGTAACAAAGCGAGGCAGGAGGCATTATAATTCCTGACTGGAAATTAGGCTACAAAAGTACTGTGATAAAAACAGCAATGATACTGGCCAAAAAAATAAATAAATAAAACAGACCTCAGAATCAATGGAACAGATTAAAAGATGCAGACACAACTTCAAACACACTCAGTCACCCTACCTTTGACAAAGCAGCCAAACATGTTCACTGGAAGAAAGACAGCCTCTTTAGTAAATGGTGCTGAGAAAACTAGCTCTCTATATGACAAAGACTAAAATTATACCCATGCCTATCACCATGCACAAAACTATTAAAGTCAAAATGGATCAAAGATCTAAATATTAAAACAGAAACTAAATCTACTGGAAGACAAATAGCTAGAAATCTTTTAGATATATGTGTAGGAAATAACTACACAGACCAAACTGCACAGGAAATACTTCAAATAATCAATAACTGGGACCTCACCTTATTAGAAAGATTTGGCTCAACAAAAGAAATCACCAACAGAGTAAAAATCTACAGAACGGGGAAAAAAAATTAGCCAACTGTCCCTCAGAAAAAGGATTTCTATCTAGAACATACAAAAACTTGAAAAAAATAGGCCCCCAAATTTAAAGACCCAATTGTAAAATAGTCATTTGAAATATACACTTCTCAGATGAAGAGATACAAGTAGCCAACAAACATTTGAAAAAATGTTCAACATCACTGATCATTCCAGAGCTACAAGTTAATATGCAATCTATTAATTATTATTTTTCTATCTTCTTGTTATAAAAATTTCTTTTACCTTTTTCCCCATGAAAAAAAAATACACTTCCTTAAATGCATGAGATTTGATAAGCCTGGCAGTACAAATCAAGAGTAAAATGTGGTTTATCAGTTCTTTATGGTAGTACACTGCTCATTTTATATGCTATGTGAAACTTATTTTTGTATCAAATCTTAAAAGGCTCACTCTCTGTAGGTTCCAGAAAAAATATATTAAACTAAAATATAGAAGAAACTCAAAGAAAATGACTTACTGATCTAAGAATAAATAAATCCTTGGAAATAAAAATGTAAAGCCACAAATCCTAAGGTGACTTGGAAAAGATACAAAGTAACAATAAGGATTTCTCTTCACATAAAAAAAGTCTCAAAGAAATTAAAAGGAACATGGAAAAGTCAAAAGAACATATGCTGATTCTCTACTAATAATAAAGAAATTCCTACAAAAAACAACAAAAAGTATGCTCATCAGAAATATGAGAACGTGATACAGGCAGATAATTTACAGAACTCACAAAGAAAGTGGAAAAACGTTACCCAAAAACAGAGGCATAGAAGACACAAAAAATGAAAACAAGCAAATTCAGGGGCTGGGGATATAGCTCAGTGGAATAAGTGCTTGCCTAGCAAGCGCAGGGTCCTGAGTTCGATCCCCAGTACCGCAAAAAAAAAAAAGAAAGAAAGAAAACAAGCAAATTCGACTATGAATCTGTGAAACCTGTCAAATTAGAAAAGGTCGATTGTTGATGCTTATAAGAAAAAGAAGGAGGCTGGGGATATATAGCTCAGTGGAATAAGCGCCTGCCTAGCAAGTGCAGAGTCCTGAGTTCGATCCCCAGTACCACCAAAAAAAAAAAAAAAAAAGAAAAAGAAACTATAGCCCACTGGTGGTGGCTGAAGTGTGGCTGGTGGATGAGAAGATTTTTAAATGACACACACTCTGACCACCAGCAAAGACGCTCCTGGGCACCATGGGACTGTCTCAAATCTGCTTCTGGGACAGCAAGTAAGAGAATGTTCCTTGGTGCATCAGTGACAGAATTAGACAAGCCTGCTATTCCGTAACTGTGGAAAGCAAAAAAAAATGTGCTAAAATATATGTACCTGAGGTTGGGGTGTAGCTCAGTGACACAGCATAGTGCTCATCAGTACCTTGGCTCTACAGCCAGCATAAAAAACATACACAAACTCATCAACTTAAATGTAATAGCGATGAGCAGGAGCACACTGTGAAAAGAATACAAACCTACACAGGTTTCTCCAGCACAGCACTAGCGATCTTTGGAGTCAATTTTTCTCTCTAATAAAAGTGATCCTGTTTCTTACATGACATTGTTAACCTAAATGCCCCCCATCCCCAAGAGGCTACTAAATCTATTATGCTCCTTGCCATATTTACAAGAAAGGCGCTGAGATACACTGACATGTTTTCTGATGTGCACAATCACCATTATCAGAAAACCATTACCTTAGCAGATGCCATGCAAACAGAACCTTCTGAATGTACAAAAATGGGCAAAGACCTAATGGCGTGCCAGATCTCTAGTTTTTTTTTTTTTTCAGATCTCTAGTTTTACACACCAAAACCAATCTCAGTAAATCTCTACAAAGTACTCTGTCCTTGCACACACTCTCCTTGTCCTCACCACTGCACTACATTTCAGATGTCACCAGGGTGGAAACCAGAACAGGGCCCACTGCTTCTAGCTATACAATGACACCTCAGGGATCTACAGACAGACTGAAAGGTGCTTTGAACCGAAGCTCTGTGCTTTATCTCAGCTGTGGCACAGGACATTGCCACGGGCATCTCCACGATCCCAACATGGAATGTGTGCCCACAGCGTGTGGCCAAGTCAAGAGAACTTAGGGGGATTCAGGGACTTGGGGAACACGTGACTAAAGTCCATAGTCATCTCTGTTTCCACAGAGACAGAGATCAGTGCAAAGATAAATGACTTGAAAGTAACAGTAGTGGACAGACACGCCTTCAGCTCTTAAATGCCATGGAAATGGACGGGGAATACAGGGGTGGGCAATCTGGGACAGGAAAGCAGACGTTTACCCAAGGTTAAAACAGTTAGAACGGTCTTCAAAATCAGCATAACTGGAACTAGGACTGGAAGTGCTGTCTTGGCAGCCTTGCACATGCTCGATGGTTTGTGCTCACACTGCTCAGGCCTGTGTCTGCTCAGGGAAAATCTCTATCTCATGCCCTTGTCATGGTGATGCAAGCCAGGCAGTATGATCCAATTGGGGCACTTCTCTAATAATAATAATAATAATAATAATAATAATAATAACCAAATCAAATGAAAGCAAAGAAACAACTGTCAAAATCCAGAGTACTGTTCTCTTTTCCAAATAGTACTCATATGGTTCTCCTCATTCAAGTGCCCTGGGGAAACTGATTAACACAGCTTTCCAAAAAGGACACAATCCTGATGATCATTATGTTTTACAGAGGACTTTCTGAAACATTGAAGTAGACACACTATTTGAGTTAGAAAGGAAAAATGTCAGGATCAACCCGAAGGAAGTTCAAAAGAAAATGTGCTGAAAGTGTACAAAATATGCCCGACTTTAAAAAAAGTTACTGTGAAGCCTTGGACCCTTTAGGCCTCCCCAACACACTTGCTTGATCTGTGTTTGCTGATAGACATGTAACACAATACCAAAGCATAAGAAAGTACTGAGTATCTCCTGCATATCACTGAATACAGTGCACTGGAAAGCACCGCCTGTTCACCACTGCTGTCCCGAAGCTGACAGAGGAGGGATTCATTACTGCTGTCCACCATCATGAGCAAGTACTGTACCATATATGGCTGCTGTACAAAAAGAATAAAATAAAAAAATCCAAAATACGGCTTCCACTGAAAATTTTTCCTCTTATTCTTCAATACTAGAGATTTATCAGAGGCCCTACGTCATGATAAAGGCATTACTGTTCAGTGCAGATAAATCACAGGACTTATATCTCATACTGAAAAGGGGTCTTGCTCAATTATCTAGGCTGGGTGCTGTAACATTCCTGTCTCGGTCTCCCAAGTGCCTAAGAGTAAAGGAGTGAATAACCATGCTGCTCTGATTTTCCCTTCACCCAAGCACTGAAATCTTGGTACATTTTGACCTCTAAAAAACCCCTGCCGTGCATGGTGGCACACGTCTGTACCCCCAGCACTCGGGAGCCTGAAGCAGGAGGATCGTTGCAAGTTCGAGACCAGCCTGGGTTACAAAGTGAGCTCAAGGCCAGCTTGAACTGCATAGTGAGACCCTGTCTCAAAAAGACAAAACAAAACACGAATACTAAACTGGCATAATGGCACATGCATGTCATTTCAACAGACAATGAGGTACAAAAACTATCAAAAGATCTCACTACCCTGGTTAACCTAGTAAAACAAGACCTCAAAATTAAAAATTTGGGGGTTCACAGCTCAGACAAAATTTCCACTGTTCAGTTTCTCTACAATGAAAGCATCAAGCACACCTTAGAATCTCCCATGTCCAGTGGAAACTCTATTCATTTTACTTCAATAATAATAGCATCCGCGCCACTTCTTAACCTACACCAAGGCCAGACAGTTTCCTAATTTTTTATTTTGCCTTACAAATGATAACACGAACTCATCAGTGATAACAGAAGACGTATTTATGTATCACTAAGTTCTACTCCTTTACTCAAGCCTGTGACTTTGGCCAACTCAGAGGTGAAGCAAGCACGCAATTCTTCCTTCACGCTTACCATAAGAACCATCTCACTTTCACAGGAGACTTTCTATGTTGTAATTCCTACTACTGGCACCTTTCATCATGCCAATCTAATCTGCATCCTTCCCACTCTCCTTTGATACATCCCAGGCAAAAAACTCTTCATGCCGAATGATTAATGTCCATGCACAATTTCTATTTGGGGCTTACGCCATTACTAGTTTTAAAGTCTAGCTCGGAGAGCATTTCAGTATGTAAACGTCTGTGATCAGGCTAAGCTTTGCAGTTATTAACTCAGAGATGACATCCCGGTTTCTTTCCTCTCATATAGATATCACATGCCAGCAAATGCCCAAATTCAGGCGTTTTTCAGAGAGGGTTTAACAGGCAGCTGACCCTGGAAGTTGTCCTCAGCAAGTACATTTCAGCCTGCCCTTGTTAATATATTAACATCTCCTCTATTATTCTCAAACTTCTAAACTCCACAGAAGTTCTCACTTAAATAGTCTATCTGTAAGTAGGGGTGTCACCTAAATAATTTTTTTTTTTTGGTCTTTTTGAGAAGGGTCTTGCTACGCAGTTCAGGCAGACTTGAGCTCACTTTGTGGCCCAGTCTGGTCTCGAACTCTCAACCATCCTCCTGCCTCAGCCTCCCGAGTGCTGTGATTACAGGAGTGTGCCACCACGCCCGGCTCACCTAAATAATTAAGTAAGGTTATAACATTGTTTTGCATTTATCTACATAGAACCCCAACTTCACCAGGAGTTTGGCCACTGCTCCACCACTGAGCCACATCACCACACTTCTTTAAATTCTCAGGACCTTTGTCAACACCTATCATGAATTTGGAAATATAAGGACATACTGGAAATTTAGGGCCTCACTATAAACGAAAAAGCAGAAGTTTTAGAAGTTGTATTATGAGGTCCTACATCACAGACATTTATAAACTTTAGATCCTCCAGATCTGGTACTTTTAGGAATGAGAACGGGGACCTAACTAAAACTACAGCGGCACCCAGCTCCAAAACACATCTGTGTCGGGGTCTCCCCAAGCCCGTTTCTCCACCCAGTGTGGTGGAGGTGTCAGGGCAGTACAGGATTTCAAAGACCACACTGTGGGCTGCTGGTATCAGAGCGGGGGCAGGTTCTGGGGACCCAGAACTACACTTGCCCCACCAAAGGGGAAAAGAGACAGAAGATGACTCAATGCCTGAAGCAGATCAGGGAGGCTCCTATCCACCACAGCTGCTTATCACTTCTAACAGGACTGGCCCGATTCCACCCCATTTCAGGGCTCCCATCCCATAACGTCACCATTGTGTGGCTTGAGGGTCTTCCAGGTTCCTTCTGAAGCGGGCCACAGCGAATAGAAGTCACAAAATGCAGTTTAGAAAACATTCTGCTCTCGGTCTCCTGCTCAGGACACTCAACTGACGCCATGACTCCAGAAAAGACCTCCTACCTTGAAAACCCTGATTGGACAGTTCATAAAGCCCGCCTCTTCATCACTGATTGGCTGCCGCTTTGTTGCCTTCCTTGCGAGCTAAAAATAAACACAGAAAGAAAGACCTACCTGCAAGAAGGGATTCCAAATGGAAGATTGCGGGTCAAAGACTTCTGGAGGGCTTTAGCCCTGCCTTTTCAGTGCTGCTCCTGTTTTCCTAAAGGACTCAGTGTTGCAAATGTGTTCAGAAGGTTTCAAGTTCAATATTCCAGGGAAGAATAAATCTGCTGCTGGGCGTGGCGGCGCAAGCCTGTAATCCCAGCACGCGGGAGGCTGAAGCAGGAGCATCGGTTGTGAGTTGGAGACCAGCGGGTTACAAAGTGAACTCAAGCCCAGCCTGAACTGCATAGCGAGACCGTCTCAAAAAGAAAAAAAAAATCTGCTATGTTGATATAGGGGCAAAAAACTCCCAACCTGAACGGTATCTGGGACGAGATCGTGTTCTCTAAAATCAAAGAATGAGCTAGGAATAACGTAGGTGAAGAGCAGAATATATTTATTGAGGGAAAAAAAAGCTTATATCCGACAGGGACAGAAGGGGGACCCCACTGAGTTGCTCAGCAATCTGTCTTTTCTAGAGACTTGTATAGGACAAAACCACAAGGTGAGGCAGGTCCAAGGTAAAAAAACAGCAAGGGAACTTGCTAGGTGGGCATGAGGTTGGACAAAACTATGGTTACAATAAGGTTATAAGCATAATTGTTCAGGTGGGCACATCACATCTGTTTAATCTTCTGTCCCCTTCTGGAGGTGTCTATCTCCTCCACAGTTGCAAGATACCTAATCTTTTTTTAGAGGGTTTTTTTAAACTATATTCTTTTTTGGTAGCAGGAATCGAACTCAGGACCTCACTCTTGCCAGGCAGGCACTGCACCGCTGAGTTACATGTCCAGCCAAGATAGCTTATGTTTCCCACTGGCTCCTTTGAGGGCCTGGCCCTATCTGACTGCGTATAATATTTTTAATATTTCTATCTAACTCAGCTGCCTATAACAATGTCAGAAAACATCCGGAGCTCAGACCAAGCCAGGACACAATGGAAGAGAGGGGGGAGGGCAGGCTGTTGAAGAGTGGTATTTTAGAAAAGTGATGCAAACCAGGCGCGGGGGCGCACATTTGTAATCCCGGCACTCAGGAGGCTGAGGCAGGAGGATGGTTGCGAGTTCGAGACCAGCCTGGGCTACAAAGTGAGCTCAAGGCCAGCCTGAACTGCACAGTGAAAGGAAAGAGGAAAACAAAGCAAACGTGTCAACTCTCCTGGACAAGCTACTTATCCAGGGTCATAAAAGACCTAAATTCTGAGAGCAAGACTATTGCCAAGCATGAGGGTCACAGTGCTTGCTGAAATGAAGCCGTGTTCCTCATCCAATAAACCATTTCCTTGTGATGAGGCAGGGACACCTAAGGGTTTCAGACTCTGAGCTCTCCTTGCCCTATAGTTCCGGCCTCACAGACTGAAAGTCAGCCTCTTCAGGACTTTAATATTCCTAAAAAGAATACGTTGCTTGAGGTAATATGATACACTTGTTAACAACTTGTCTGTCTTCAGAGACACCCAGGATTTTACTAAAGCACACTTCTGGGTGTGTCTTATACAGTCATGTGAGTTTAGCCAGATGGAACATATCGGGTCCCTGGATCCTTACTGTCAGGCTCCTTCACTGCTCTCTGGTTCCCTGATCCCATAAAGAAGTCACATTTTCTTCCTCATCTCTCTTTGATATTTCTGCACGGCAAACAGTCAAATTCAGACTGCAGCCTCTGAAAGAGTGAGACAAAATAAATGTATTTGTCTCATTGTTAAACGTTAAATGCTAAAGCAGAATGGACTCAATTTTCTGGAGGATAGCTTGAAAACACACATTGCAACACTAGAATTCATTTTTACTTGGAATACTGCTGAACGTTAGAAATTTTACATACTAAATATGTTATATTCACATGGGTACATAGATTTTCTAAAGATGGTTTCCTGTCAAAATTCAAAGTTTATTCTTTTCATGTACATCTATATACAATACCTAAATGCAATTTCATACATTCTCATGATTTAATTGTATGATTATAGCCAGGCGTGGTGGTGCACGCCTATAATCCCAGCACTAGGGAGGCTGACGCAGGAGGATTGTTGTGAGTTCGAGACCAGCCTGGGCTACAAAGTGAGCTCAAGGCCAGCCTGAACTGCACAGTGAGATCCTGTCTCAAAAAAAAAAAGAAAAAAAGAGACAAAAAAACACAAAACAATCAATTGTATGATTACATATACTCAAGTGATATACAGTTGGAGATTTTTTTTTTTTTGAGACAGGGTCTTACTATGCAGTTCAGGCTGGCCTTGAGCTCACTTTGTGGCCCAGGCTGCCCTCAAACTAGCAACAATCCTCCTGCCTCAGCCTCCCAAGTGCTGGGATTACAGGCGTGCGCCATCACACCTGGCTGGAGAACGTTTGTGGTGTTAATTGTGAAAGGGAAAGAAATTGCTCAAAGGGAAGGAAGAACTGAGATGAGGGAAAGGAGAAGATAAAGAAAGAAGGGGAAAATATATATGGATTGCAGGGATACAAGGATAGTGGGGATAATTGTAGCTAATGTCTATTGATTTATTGAAAGAGGCTTAAATTAAATGCTTCAATTTTTTTACCAATTTTGCAGGCTTATATCTGATAATCTGAACAACTAAACCAGGTGTGGTGGCACACACCTGTAATCCCAGAACTCCAGAGGCTGGGGCAAAAGGATCTTTGCAAGTTCGAGACCAGCCTGGGCTACAAAGTGAGCTCAAGGCCAGCCTGAACTGCATAGTGAGACCCTGTCTCAAAAAGACAAAAAAATAAAAAAATAAAAATTAAATTAAAAATTAACAGCTAATTTGAAGACAAGAAGTCCTACCATCTTGGTTAGTGAAGGTATGTATCATTTCTATTTTTTTATTATTTTTATGCTCTTTAGTTGTTTGATCAGTCTTGCATTCTTACATCTGATAATCTGAGTAACATCACTGAAGATAATATGTATTATAAGACCATTGTTAATTTCATAACATCTTGTTTTGAAATTTTGTATTGTTTTTATTATTTTTGTGTTGTTTTGTTTTTGTCTTTGTTGTTGTTATTTTGTTACTTTTTTCTCTTTAAAATAAAACTATATAAATTGAACTTTGCCTCATTTCCTTGGATGTCATGTTTCTGTTAACACATTGACTCGAGAAATTTTCTATTTCCTTGTGAATGCACATTACTTTAGATATCGCCAGTAATATTTTTCATTCTTTACCAATTTCCTAGTTATCCCCAGCTCTTCCTGAATTGTAGACACAGAAATATAAAACTCCACCTGCTGGGATTATAGGTGTGCAACACCACGTCCAGTTTATTTACATTATTAATGTTAAGTCTCACCAACAATTTTGAAAATAAAATTTATTGCAAAATATGTAAGCACTAAGTCACCAGTAAGAAGGAACACATTAATTTATATCTATCTCCATTCATGTATGAAAAGATGAAACAATATTCACACCCTGGGCGGTAATAAGCAAAGCATCAGCATTGTGAGCAAGAGACCCGCTCACCGCCAGCAAGCAGTGGTCAAACTCTATACTGCCCAAGAGGAGGACGGGACAGGCTATCAGAGAAAGAGAGCACAGATACCAGAGGTGACAAATGTCCACACATGCGGGTTATGCTCACCGTGGTGCGCCCAGCTGCAGCGGAGTGGTTGCTATGCTGGCATAGATGAGGGTAGATGACGTAGAAAACTATGCATAAAGATACACTGGTCTATAAATGATTCAACCAAATCTGCAGAAGCTGTATTAACTAGACATTATATGAAGTACCTCAAAATAAGTTCAGGGGTCATATAATAATATAAAAGGTAGTTCTCTAACAAGAACAGTCCTTGATACAAATTTGTGGTGGGTTAAGTAATGCTCAACTTGGAACAGGAAGCTGAACCAAATCAGCATGATTGAGGCTGTGGAAGGCCCACCTGAGGATTACTGCCAGCAGCATAAAAGGAGAACTGGAGTGGAAGGCAGCATGCTGCTGCTTGGAAAACCTTGTCCTGCTGGTGTTTCTGACATGAACTCAGCTGTTCTCATTGTCAGAGGAGCTTATGTCCGCACTGTAGCTGCTGGTCTCTTCAGGGGAGCTCAGGTCCCTGGTGAGTCACTTCCTGGCTTCCCTGCAGATCCCTGGTGGCACAGTATCTTCACCTTAGTGGTGCAGACATTCTACTTTCCACCGCAGACCTGTGGGCCTTCCAGGGCAAATCCTTCCTAGATGCTTGCATGAGACATTGTCATGCGATCCAGGGCCTTAGCTCTATTTCCTTGTTCATTATATATATAGGTTAGAAACAACAGAGAATAAATTATTAAAAGACGCAAAGGTATTATTGAATAATTGATGTAATGCATTATGAACAAAATTCATAATCCTGTCATTGGATAAAGACAAAACAGAGCCTAAAAAGTAATGAGCAGAGATTAAGATGGAACCCATGAAACTGTCTTTACTTGCACATAACATCATAGCATGCTGGAAAAATTAAAGTACCAACAAAAACGTAATGGAATTACTAAAACAGTCTACCACAGACTACATCCTTACCTTAATATATAATAATATGCTATGAAGTTATGTACCAGGCATAAACTGGATTGGAAATTATAAACTTTACAACATACATAGCCCTCAGGGTGATATAAATAATTTCACAAGTGTTAAAAGCCCTTATATTTTTAGATTATTTTTTTTGGAAGACCATTGCTCTAACCCCTGAGCTAAGGAGCCACCTGAGGATTATTTTTTTTATTATACATTATTGGTTCAGCTAAACTTTTTTTTTTTAATTTTATTTTAAAGACAAAAGAATGGAGACATATGAACCAGAAAAGCCATAAACAATACAGAAAATACAAAGTTATACAGAATATAGTAGGGAATTAGAACTGGATGTTGTATTACATAGTTATCTTCACATTAATTAATACAAAAACATTAAAGGAAATACCAAATTATAGAGAAGATAGTAGGGAATTTGCACTGGATGCTGTATAATATAAAGTTATCTTCATTTCTGCTAGTACAAAAACGACTGAGGAAATACAGAATTATAGAGAACATAGAAGGGAATTAGCTCTGGATGCTGTCCTACATAATGTTACCTTCATCTTTGTTACTCAGGTTA